>SJYC01005566.1:0-25791 GCA_006408675.1 Madoqua kirkii | reverse complement strand
AGAAATATCAATAACCTCAGATATGCAGATGACACCACCCTTATGGCAGAAAGTGAAGAAGAGCTAGAAAGCCTCTTGATGAAGGTGAAAGAGGAGACTGAAAAAGCTGGCTTAAAGCTCAACATTCAGAAAACTAAGATCATCGCTTCTGGCCCCATCACTTCACGGCAAATAGTTGGGTAAACAGCGCTGACTTTATTTGACTGGGCTCCAAAATCACTACAGATGGTGACTGCAGCCATGAAATTAAGAGACACTTGCTCCTTGGAAGAAAAGTTATGACCAACCTAGACAGCATATTGAAAAGTATAGACGTTACTTTGCCAACAAAGGTGCGTCTAGTCAAAGCTATGATTTTTCCAGTGGTCATGTATGGATATGAGAGTTGGACTATGGGAAAACTGAGCCCTGAAGAAGTGATGTTTGTAAACTGTCATGTTGGAGAAGGCTCTTGAGAGTCCCTTGGACAGCAAGGAGATTCCGCCAATTCACACTAAAAGAAATCAGTCCTGAATATTCATTGGAAGGACTGAGGCTGAAGCTGAAACTCCAATATTTTGGCCACTTCATGTGAAGAACTGACTCACTGGAAAAGACCCTGATGCTGGGAAAGATTGAAGACAGGAGAAGGGGATGACAGAGGATGAGATGGCTGGATGGCATCACCGACTCAAGGGACATGAGTTTAAGTAGGCTCTGGGAGTTACCTATGGATAGAGGAGCCTGGCATGCTGCAGTCCATGGGGTCGCCAAAAGCTGGACAAGACTGAGCGACTGAATGAAACTGTTCATGGGAAAATTCCAAGAGAAGCATTTGAAAGGTAAGCAGAAGAAGTCAAGCCATAAAGGACTATGCATGTTTTATTAAAAGTTTTGATACTGTCTCGTGGGCCATAATGAGTTATCCAAGTTTTATAATCAAGTAAGTGATATTATTAGACATATTACAACTAGTAAGGTAGAATTAGATGAAGAGACAGCAGGGAGAAATACTGCCCTGGGTAACAAATGATGAGAACCTGAACTAAAATAGTGGTGTCATGGGGAAAATAAAGGAAAAATAAAGTAGACTTTTAGAAAGTAGTAATGATACGTTTAGGATATAAAATAAATCATGAAGAGAGAATTAGTGGTTTCTAATTTGAAAGACTGACTAGATTATGACATATTGGGAACAGTAATACAAGTTGATTTACACAACATGAGCCATGTCCTAGGACTGTCCTGAGAACTTCGTCCATTCAGTTTCCACTCACCACTGCGAGACAGGCATTATGCCAATTTTAAAGATTAAGAAACTGAGGCACAGGAAGGTTGACTTCCTTGCCCAAGATCATCAAGTAGAAAGTGACAAAGTCAAGGATTGGAAGCCAGGCAGCCTGGCCTCGTGGCCAATGCTCTTCATTGCGCTGCTGTCTCCTAAATATAGATAATGAGGAGAAGCATGGGGGAATTAGAGTGAATTTATATGAAAGACACTGTGGTCTGTGTGAGCTTCTAGTTGAAATACCATGTGGGCAGTTGAGAGTGTGGATCTGGAAAGCCATAGAGCCGCTGTCTCTAGGCATTTAGAACTGGAAGTCATTTAGTATGTAGACAGTTTGACACTATTAGTGTAAAGGAGATCCCTAGAAAAACATGTAAAATGAGAATAGAAGCAGCCGAAGAATACCAGTAACAATATTTTAGAGGCAGACAATGTTTTCAGTGTAATGTTATAGTTAGTTATCTGTAGATTTTGGTCTACTTATCTATTTATTCCATTACAAACAGAATTTCTTTTCTTTGAGAGATGTCTCCTTCATTTATCAGAACTTACAAAAAATTATTTTTGAAAAAGAAATGAAGTAATTATTTGACATAGTTTTTTTTTTTAACACTTCTCTGTTAACCAAAAATTATAGGAGAGCAAAGTTATGCAGGTAGGGGATGCTGTTAAATGAAAACAAAGCAATATGACTATCTCTTTCAGATTATTTATGGTGTATGCAGAGAGTTGGACCATAAAGAAAGCTGAGCACTGAAGAATTGATGTCTTTGAACTGTGGTGTTGGAGAAGATTCTCGAGAGTCCCTTGGACTGCAAGGAGATTCAACCAGTCCATCTTAAAGGAAATCAGTCCTGTATTCATTGAAAGGACTGAGGCTGAAGCTGAAACTCCAATACTTTGGCCACCTGATGTGAAGAACTGGCTCATTGGAAAAGACCCTGATGCTGGGAAAGATTGAAGGAGAAAGGAGAAGGGGATGGCAGAGGATGAGATGGTTGGATGTCATCACCGACTCGATGGACAAGGGTTTGAGTGAATTCCAGGAGATGTAATGGACAGGGAAGCTGCACACCATGGGGTTGCAAAGAGTCGGATATGACTAAGTGACTGAACTGAACTGAAGAAGAAACAGTCAAATTACCACACATGCAGCTAAATTTACGGACTATATGGTATCAGAAAAATTTATCAAACTATTCTTAAAGGGTTATTCCAATAAGACTCACTGTACAGCTCTGAGATATTTCAGCCAAAATGTTAAAGGAATGCCACGATCCAATGTGCACCTGTGAAAGCTGCACGCACATCATTTCAGTGGCAAGGAAAATTCTAGATTCCTTTCATTTCTCCCAGCTTCAATAAGAGCCTACTTCATTCTGTAACAATGAGATTCCATGTCATGATCACCATTAATCTGTCAAGTACGAGCATTACTTAACTTCATGCTTTTCCCTGAAGATTTACATGCAAACCTGACAGCATCATTTACACCATTTTCTGGCTCTTCTCAGCCAAGGAACAAGATTGCAGGAATGAGGATTACATACCAAGTCACATCTTAAAGAAGGTCTAAACCGGAAAGCCGTATTAGAAATACTCTTATTCTTTGAACAAGCCCATATGATCCAGACCTTCAGAATCTTAATTTTATTGACCATTAAAAATATATATAAGAATTCTTTTAAATTTCTACATCAAAATTTGTTTTCTTTGCATACGAATCTCTCCAAAGTAGACTCCTAGAATTACTCTTTTACCCAAAATATCTTAACTTTGCCTTTATTTTTAGAGAGTTAATGATTTAATATAGTGAGGTAGAAAGAATCAGAAAAGACCAAGTTTGTGCCAGTGCTGGCATGGTCTGTCTCCCAGCCAAGGATCAATAACTATTGAATGAATATGGCCTCAGCTGCCAAAAGTTAGAAAACTGTGACCTTTGGGTTAGACAGACAATATTTGTTAAGTGCCCTGTAATCCCAGTATACATATATATATGCTTCCTGGTTAGCATTAATAATAAAAATCTACCCTTAATTATGAAAGCATTTTAAGTATTCTTTTGATTCATTTCTGCTGAGAAAAATCCTTTCGTTGGGGATTTTTGTTTCAAATAAATGAGAAAAAAAATAAAGCATTGACCAATAAGACATTATCATTTTATAGAGAGTGAGAGAGTCAATTCCTAGGTAGGTTGATACGAAGTCCAGGGTCCCCGAGGAGGAGAGAGAGGTCTGGAATTGTCAAGGAGGAGGAAAGAACAAATATCCTTTTTTTTCTACATTCCTTAGTGTTAGTCACAAAAAAGTGTGTGGTTTTTTTTTCCCCTTTAAAACCAGAACTGATGATTACACAGCAAACAACTCAGTTTAAACTCTGTACTAGCAATTATATAACAACAATGTATCCTGCTTGAGGACAGCTTCTCCTTCCTGAAAACCTTGTGACTAATTCTGATATCTTAAAATGTGTACCATGGGAGTGGGTCTGGTAGGATCTTTCTACTGTTAAGTTCTAACCCTGTTTATTACACAGCAAACAACTCAGTTTAAACTCTGTACTAGCAATTATATAACAACAATGTATCCTGCTTGAGGACAGCTTCTCCTTCCTGAAAACCTTGTGACTAATTCTGATATCTTAAAATGTGTACCATGGGAGTGGGTCTGGTAGGATCTTTCTACTGTTAAGTTCTAACCCTGTTACCCAGTCCATCCTAAAGGAGATCAGTCCTGGGTGTTCACTGGAAGGACTGATGTTGAAGTTGAAACTCCAATACTTTGGCCATCTGATGCAAAGAGTTGACTCATTTGAAAAGACCCTGATGCTGGGAAAGATTAAAGGCGGGAGGAGAAGGGGATGATAGAGGATGAGATGGTTGGATGGCATCACTGACTCAATGGACATGAGTTTGAGTAGACTCCAGGAGTTGGCGATGGACAGGGAAGCCTGGTGTGCTGTGGTCCATGGGGTTGCAAAGAGTCCGACACAATTGAGCGACTGGACTGAACTGAACGCTGTTATCCTAAAATGTAAATTGTGGGAGTGGGTCTGGTAAAATTTTCATAAACTTGAGGCATTCTTTTGATTTATTGTAATAACTAATTTTAAAAGTATATAATTCCCTTGCCCACACTAGTGAGGGGGGCACTCTCTGTCCCCCTTCTGATGTCTATATCAGAACCTTTCTCTGTCCCTTTTTGACTTTGCTACACAAAAGCTCTTGAGTGATCAAGCCTTGTCCCTAGTCCCAAAGCTAAATCTTCTTCAGAGATCACAAATCCAACATTGTTCACCATAAGCTATCAAGAGGAAGAGTATTGCCCTCTATAGTACAGGTGTTGGACAATGCTATCTATCCATTAGGGTATAAACCACAAAAATGTCTTCAAATATTTTTATTTGCTACTCTCATTGAGAGATGTGTCTTATCATAGAAGTTCTACTTTTATATTCTTGAAGCAATTAAACTGAAGTATCCTCCTCTTAAAGATGAAACAGAATTTTGTCTTTTCATTCTCCAAATTTGCTTCCATTACAGGAACTTCTCTGTAGGAGAAAAGTGATAACATAGAAGAGGCATATGGCTGGAATTTGTAGAACTAATTAGCTGTGCTGTCTTGGGGCATATTCATAACTTTTCTGGGTCTCTGTTCTCTCTCTGTTAAAAAGTGGGGGGTATTTAATTAAGTGGTAGTAGAGAATCACTACTTTTCTTAAAATCTGTCATATTAATTATCTCATGCTTTTATTTTGGAAAGGCATTTTTCTTATAGCTTTTCTATTTTATGTTAAAGGGTTTTAAATTAAAACACTATAATGTCAATCAGCTATATTTCCTCTAATTGGGAACTATTTGAAATTCTTTATATCTTATGAAGTATCACTCCTGCATCGAGTTCATATATTCTATGACTTTAAAGGCAGGCAAAAAAGGATTTAGCCCTTGTATACAGTGATGGTGTTCCTGAGCTCTGCATAATTTTCTTTGAAAATACACCGAGCTTTTTCCTTTTCTCTCCATGAAAAGACTATGAAATTACTGTTAGAATTATCTGTTTCCATTTTTAAAAAAATAGGGCCTTAGAATTGATACTTTCACACTGAGGTGTTGGAGAAGACTTTTGAGAGTCCCTTGGACTGCAAGGAGACCCAACCAGTGCATCCTAAAGGAAATCAACCCTGAATATTCATTGGAAGGAGTGATGCTGAAGCAGAAGCTCCAATACTTTGGCCACCTGATGTGAAGAGCTGACTCATTTGAAAAGACCCTGATGCTGGGAAAGATGGAGGGCAAGAAGAGAAGAAGGCAACAAAGGATGAGATAGTTGGATGGCATCACTGACTCAATGGACGTGAGTTTGAGCAAATTCAGGGAGATAATGAAGGACAGTGAAGCCTGGCATGCTGCAGTCCATGGGGTTGCAAAAAGTCAGACATGACTTAGTGACTGAAGAACAACTCTTTATATAAAATATTTAAACCACCCTTCCTTCCCTCCTTCCACTTCTCAGTCTTACTCATTTTCAGGACAGGTTTAACAAGCAGCTCCTTAGCAAATTCTCACTTTAGACTGTCTGTAACAGTAAATATCTTGGGATTTTAAACTCTGCAATTCACCATGGAAAGAGAAATTAAAGAAAACATTTGCTCAGAAACAAATCCCTTCCAAAATAAAGTGCTTCATACAACAAATTAATTATCTAAACATATTTATGTCACATACTCTGTAATTTGCTTACTCATAATTCTAAGGTTATCAGATAACATACAAGATGCCTAGTTAAATTTGATTTCAGATGAATAGCGAATAAGTTTTGGTATAATTTTGTGTGCAATGTTTGGAACATATTTACGCTGAAATACATTCTTATACTAAATGATTAATATTTTAAGAATATTTGCTATTTATCTAAAATACAAATTTAACTGATATTCTATCTTTTTATTTGGTAAATCTGGCAACCTTTCTTAATTCTTCTTTGTAAAAGGAATTACTGAGGGTGATCACAGCTGCTGAACATAAACTCCAGTGGCCTAACTCAACAGAAATCTGTGTCTTGCTGTCTTGTGGGAATGTTTTCAGCTGGCAGGTAGCTTTTCTCTAAATGGTCTTTTAGGGACCCAAGTTCCTCTCATAGTGTGGTTCAGCTAGTCCAAAGCCTACATCCACTAACAGAAGGAACAAGAAGGATATACAAGGTAGACTCACTTCTCAACTGCCTTGACCCAGAAGTGACATAATTTCCACCCACAAATATTGGTGAGCAGCAGTCATATGGCCCCATTTAGATTAATCACAGGCTGAGATATTTAATCCCTCACTGGGTAATGACTTGCCAGAGTCACCTCTACATAATGAGAGAGAGAGATGACATTTTGGCGAAAAGTTAGTTATTTGTGCCTCAGCTTAGAACAAGTCACCTTATGCCATTTTACTTTGTACTTCGGAAAGAAAAAACACTGAAGATCCTTGAGACCTCCCTCGTTGTATTAGTGGTATACATCCTGTGATATTTAGTAAACAGTAGAGATGAAGTTGATCTTATTGATGGTTTTGTGTAGAACTGTTTTTCCTGACACTGAAAAAAATATGCTATTATACCTATGTCAGTCTACATCAAGGATCTGTCAAAAGAATCCACAAGATAATGGATGTGCACTGCTTTGAGGAATTCAAATACCAGTCACAGATCAAATCATAACACGTGTTACAGTGGAAGACCTCTCAGGGGATCTAGCTGTCTGGGGCAAAGGTCAACAACAAGGGCTCCTATAGTCTGGCATGTTACCCTTACCTATTAGTCCTGAAAACTGCTTGAAACTCAGCCACAAAAATTAACCAAGACTTATGGGTCCTGATCTGTGAGTCTCCATTTTTTCAGCTCTGAGAATGATTCAGTTCCTTCCTTGCTTGCTCTTGTCTGCTCTGTAAGGAAGCAAAGGCTTACAGTTTTGTACTTTTGGATCCTGTGTCTCTGTCCATCTTTAATCCTGATCCATTCTCTCTGGCATCCCCAGTAGGTCCAGAATTTTGCAGGTGACCTGCTGTTAGGTCTGCCTCATTTTAAAAACTTGTAATGACCATAGTAACACCTGTTTTCTTATAACTGGGCCGCTGGCCCAAGTTTCTGTGACCCTACTGTTACCATTTCACTTACCGGCTTCAGTTCCCGCGGATACTGATATTAAATCTGTGGCCACTATTGTTAGGCGGCATCCTCTAAATTAAGCCTTTATGAAAGAATTCTCCTGACATATCTGAAGTGACACAAGGATACTCTTGCTTTTCCTGTACTAACAATGAGCTTCAGTCCTATATGGAAGTGAAAATTGCTCAGACTGCTTGAGACCTGGTTTTCCACACTCTTTCCCCCAAGGAGAAAATGGAATCAATGTGTTTATCCTTCTCTATGCCATTCAAAGGAATTTCTCATTTTTCTTCTTTCCTAAGAGCTTTCAGTGCTCCAAACAGATGAGCCTTCTCTATAAGCATTTAGTTTTTCAAGTTACAACATCCCTCCACCATAGCAATGTAATTAAAATTCAAGTTAAGTGCTTTTTTCATGAAAACTCTTAAGAGCTAGACCTTTAAACAATCTACTGTCCCTTAGCTAGAGTCTTACCTCTCTTCTAAAAAGCAGCTCATAATTCATGCTTCTTGGAAGACTTCTTCCTACATGGGAAGCTTCACTGAGGATTCTATTCTAGCTGACCACCATAACCGTAGTGAGGCCTCCCTGACCTTCACAGGCGTAGATGAATTACCACGTTCCTCACCATCAAACATCTATTTGGTGCCTGTATGGTATCTGCTACTACATGAGGTGCTGAGCAGTTACCAAGATGGAAAATTTGCCTTTAGTTAGTGGTGCTCATTCATCACATACAGATAATATTTATGTATGAACATATTTACTGAATGAATAAGGAAAGTATGGGATCTCTTGTGCTGTTGTGTGCATGTTTTAAGGCCAGGGACCTTTTGCTCATGGGTAGGGACAGTATTAGGGCTTCGTGCGTGGCACAGTGGTAAATAATCTGCCTGTCAATGCAGGAGATGGAAGAGACATGAGTTTGATCCCTCCGTCAGGGGCAGTATTATTACTGTAGGGCAAATCTCCAAGAGCTCATGGGTACAAAGGACTCTGAGAGACCACAGTAAAACAGTCTCAGAGTCTAACAATAAAAAGCACATATATTCATTGAACATGTTCCCATTTTATGCACTCACAATAATTTGTACAAATTATAAACCACATAATAAAAAATCAGCTATTTTTTAAGAAAAAGAAATTGGTTTGAGGGTATTTTGATTACATAATTTGTTCAACATTGCAGCTTATTTACTTGGAATTGCTGACAACAAATAAAAGCTATTATGTAATATAGAAAACAGACAGTGTTATTACTTTAGTAGTAACTGTATCAGTTTAGTTCAGTCGCTCAGCTGTGTCCCACTCGTTTCTGGCATGTTACCCTTACCTATTAGTCCTGAAAACTGCTTGAAACTCAGCCACAAAAATTAACCAAGACTTATGGGTCCTGATCTGTGAGTCTCCATTTTTTCAGCTCTGAGAATGATTCAGTTCCTTCCTTGCTTGCTCTTGTCTGCTCTGTAAGGAAGCAAAGGCTTACAGTTTTGTACTTTTGGATCCTGTGTCTCTGTCCATCTTTAATCCTGATCCATTCTCTCTGGCATCCCCAGTAGGTCCAGAATTTTGCAGGTGACCTGCTGTTAGGTCTGCCTCATTTTAAAAACTTGTAATGACCATAGTAACACCTGTTTTCTTATAACTGGGCCGCTGGCCCAAGTTTCTGTGACCCTACTGTTACCATTTCACTTACCGGCTTCAGTTCCCGCGGATACTGATATTAAATCTGTGGCCACTATTGTTAGGCGGCATCCTCTAAATTAAGCCTTTATGAAAGAATTCTCCTGACATATCTGAAGTGACACAAGGATACTTCTTGCTTTTCCTGTACTAACAATGAGCTTCAGTCCTATATGGAAGTGAAAATTGCTCAGACTGCTTGAGACCTGGTTTTCCACACTCTTTCCCCCAAGGAGAAAATGGAATCAATGTGTTTATCCTTCTCTATGCCATTCAAAGGAATTTCTCATTTTTCTTCTTTCCTAAGAGCTTTCAGTGCTCCAAACAGATGAGCCTTCTCTATAAGCATTTAGTTTTTCAAGTTACAACATCCCTCCACCATAGCAATGTAATTAAAATTCAAGTTAAGTGCTTTTTTCATGAAAACTCTTAAGAGCTAGACCTTTAAACAATCTACTGTCCCTTAGCTAGAGTCTTACCTCTCTTCTAAAAAGCAGCTCATAATTCATGCTTCTTGGAAGACTTCTTCCTACATGGGAAGCTTCACTGAGGATTCTATTCTAGCTGACCACCATAACCGTAGTGAGGCCTCCCTGACCTTCACAGGCGTAGATGAATTACCACGTTCCTCACCATCAAACATCTATTTGGTGCCTGTATGGTATCTGCTACTACATGAGGTGCTGAGCAGTTACCAAGATGGAAAATTTGCCTTTAGTTAGTGGTGCTCATTCATCACATACAGATAATATTTATGTATGAACATATTTACTGAATGAATAAGGAAAGTATGGGATCTCTTGTGCTGTTGTGTGCATGTTTTAAGGCCAGGGACCTTTTGCTCATGGGTAGGGACAGTATTAGGGCTTCGTGCGTGGCACAGTGGTAAATAATCTGCCTGTCAATGCAGGAGATGGAAGAGACATGAGTTTGATCCCTCCGTCAGGGGCAGTATTATTACTGTAGGGCAAATCTCCAAGAGCTCATGGGTACAAAGGACTCTGAGAGACCACAGTAAAACAGTCTCAGAGTCTAACAATAAAAAGCACATATATTCATTGAACATGTTCCCATTTTATGCACTCACAATAATTTGTACAAATTATAAACCACATAATAAAAAATCAGCTATTTTTTAAGAAAAAGAAATTGGTTTGGAGGGTATTTTGATTACATAATTTGTTCAACATTGCAGCTTATTTACTTGGAATTGCTGACAACAAATAAAAGCTATTATGTAATATAGAAAACAGACAGTGTTATTACTTTAGTAGTAACTGTATCAGTTTAGTTCAGTCGCTCAGCTGTGTCCCACTCGTTGCAATCCCATGAGCTGCAGCACGCCAGGCCTCCCTGTCCAACACCAACTCCCAGTGCCTACCCAAACTCATGTCCATTGAGTCAGTGATGCCATCCAACCATCTCATCCTCTTTCGTTCCCTTCTCCTTCTGCCCTCAATCCTTCCTGGCATCAGGGTCTTTTCCAATGAGTCAGCTCTTCGCATCAGGTGGCCAAAGTATTGGAGTTTCAGCTTCACCATCAGTCCTTCCAATGAACACCCAGGACTGATCTCCCTTTAGGGTGAACTGGCTGGATCTCCTTGCAGTCCAAGGAACTCTGAAGAGCCTTCTCCAACACCACAGTTCAAAAGCATCAATTCTTTGGCACTCAGCTTTCTTTATAGTTCAACTCTCACATCCATTCACAACTACTGGAAAAACCATAGCCTTGACTAGACAGATCTTTGTTGGCAAGTAACTATATCATGCACCCTTAAAATACAATTTTTGACTGACTGAGGTTGGGATCAATGAGGCCACAAGGGATTTCAATGGATTTGATCTCAGCAATCCCTGGACAGCAAGAGAATAACTGAGTAGAGTTGTTAACCACTACCTGTGTTGAAAATGCAAGAATTATATTACACTACAACAAATGTGGCCATTTTAAGCAATGAATTACTGTTTAATCACTAAGATTAAAACATTGTAGCCAGGGGGAAATGTTTATGACAAAATGGAACAAAGACAGAAAGTTGGCATCCTAGGACTAAAGGGAGTGACTCCAAAAGACCTGCCTCAAGCACGACCATCATCCAGATAGTGTTTACAGCAGAAAGCTCAGATTGTTTATCTAGGTGCTCAGCACACACTACACTCTGACCCCAGCAATCATATCTAGTCTCAGTTTCACTCTCTCCTCTTTTGCTAATGACCACATAATTGACCTACAGAAAAGTTTAACAGAGCGTAATCTCACACACACCTAAGCCAGAGCCATCTCATCAGCATTTAGGGCTTAGCTCTTAAATACGAACACATTAACAAGGATCATCACATATTCAGAGAAAACCACCACGAAGAGGCCCAAATAAACAAGCCGTGAAAGGAGTTCAGAGTAAACAGAGATCATGCAGAGAAGAGAATACTACCAAACAAAACAAAACACACAAAAAAACCAAAAAAAAAAAAAAAAGAAACAACAAAAAAATAAAAATAAAAACAACTCATTGAGTTAATTTCCTCAGAGAAAGATAAGAGACAAAAAACAGGATACTGTTATAAAGAAACAATCAGAGAATAAGAAGGAACAACTGGAAATGAAAAATAAAACAACCAAAATTAAAAATAAACTAGTGAAAGGTCCGTAGGATAAAGCCATGGAAGTTTTTCAGTAAATAGAACCAAACAGATGACCAGATGGACTACAGGAGAAATAAATTAAGAACATTAAAGGCTGAATCAAGAAGGCCCAATACTTAACTCAACAGCTCAGTGAGGGCAATGTTTCCTTGCTATAATCTCTCGCACAAAGTGACAATATATGGCACAAAGTGAGTACTTAATAGCTATATTTGTTGAATGAGTAAATGAAAGTCCCCCCAAAACAGAGAGCTAGTGATGAAAACGAAAGAAGGAAACAGAATATCCCCAAAGCTGAAGAACATTCATCATATGAAATAGTCACGCATCACGTGAAATAGCACAGCTATTTCAAAAACTCACATCAACGCTCAATATCATGAAATTTCAGACTCAAGGATAAAGATTCTAAGTCCAAGAGCAAAATCAGGCCAATTATAAAGAATATTAGAATTTCTTCTCAAAGACTAGAAGCCAGAAGACAAAGTATAATGCCTTCAAATTTTAACAGAAAAGCACTTCTTAGCCCAGAACTTTCAGGGCAAAGACATTCTTGTACGTAAAATGTAACAAAATTTCTGTCTCCAGTACTTTTTCTCAGAAAACTACTGGAGGATCTATTCCAGCAAAGAAAAGAGTGAACCAAGAAAGAGACTCACATAGACTCTCTGAATGGGATTCAGTACAAGAGAGATGCAACTGGAATCCAAGGATGACAGTAAAAAATAGTCCCTAGATGACAGTGGTTCAGCAAACCCAAAGAACCATTAGACAGATGGAAGCCAGGGGATAGAGTTCCAGCAGGAAAGTCTCCAAGGGAAGGAAAAAATGGGAGCAGTGTACAAGTTCAGCTATGTGGAAAATTACAGTTATTGGGGAATATGGAAATATCTAGCATAGCACAGATTCAAAGAAAACCAATTATTTTTTTTTTTAATTTCAAGAAAACAAGTTATACATGAAGGGAAATTTATCATGGATCAGTTGCAAAATATATTTACATAGTCATAAAATGAAAAGCATTGATGATGCAGTTAAGGAAAATTTAACCAAAGTATATTGGGAGAATACATAGAAGAAGCAAGAGCTAAAACCCTCATTCTAGGTCTAGAGAAAGGAGGGAAGCTATGGAGTACACTAAGGAAGAAAGATCTACAATATTTCATTCCAAGCTATCTATCACTGACCTTTTAATATACAAAAATAGATTACTTTCATCAGAATGTTTAAAGCTAACATATCTTTCTAAGCACTATAATGCAATTAACTAACTGGCAACTCATATTTTAAAATACTATTTAATCACTGAATTTGGTATCCATTGGATTAGAAAGTTCATTACATTTAGTCAGAAATGGTTCAGCAGAGCAATTTCAAAATAGTAGTTTGTTCCTATATATAGCCATCTGAAAAAGTACCAGTGTGACAAGCAATAGCAGCACCAACCGTGTCAAAGCTTGGCATGGTTAACCTGCTTAACAATCTGCTGTCTGGAGCCCTGGTTTCATCTGGTGGTTTGAATTCTGGTTTCATCACTTACTAGCAATGTGGATGTGGCCTTAGGCAAGTGACTTACCTCACTCAATTCATATGTAAAACGAGGACAGTTTTGGTTCCTGCTTGACCAACTTGGAAAACTCAGCAGTGGCCACAGGACTGGTCAAGGTCAGTTTTCATTCCAATCCCAAAGAAAGAAAGTGAAGTCCTTCAGTTGTTTCCGACTTGTTGCAACTCCGTGGACTGTAACCTACCAGGCAGGCTTCTCCTCCATGGGATTCTCCAGGCAAGAGTACTGGAGTGGGTTGCCATTTCCTTCCCAGATGATCTACCTGACCTAGGGATCGAATCCAGGTCTCCCACATTGCAGGAAGATGGTTTACCATCTGAGCCGCCAGGGAAGCCCAATCTCAAAGAAAGGAAATGCCAAAAAATGCTCAAAAAACTGCATAATTGCATTCATCTCACATGCTAGCAAAGTAATGCTCAAAATTCTCAAAGCCAGGCTTCAACAGTACATGAACTGTGAACTTCCAGATGTTCAAGCTAGATTTAGAAAAGGCAGAGGAATCAGAGATCATGTTGCCAAGATCTGTTGGATCATCAAAAAAGCAAGAGAGTTCCAGAAAAACATCTACTTCTGCTTTATTGATTATGCCAAAGTCTTGCACTGTGTGGATCACAACAAACTGTGGAAAATTCTTAAAGAGATGGGAATACCAGACCACCTGGCCTGCCTCCTGAGAAATCTGTATGCAGGTCAAGAAGCTACAGTTAGAACTGGACATGGAACAACTGACTGGTTCCAAATCAGGAAAGGAGTATGTCAAGGCTGTATATTGTCACCTTGCTTATTTAATTTATATGCAGAGTACCCCATGAGAAACTCTGGGCTGGATAAAACACAAGCTGGAATCAAGATTGCTGGGGAAAATGTCGATAACCTCAGATATGCAGATATTGCAGAAAGCAAAAAAGAACTAAAGGGCCTCTTGATGAAAGTGAAAGAGGTGGCTTAAAACTCAATATTCAGAAAACTAAGATCATGGCATCTGGTCCTATCACTTAATGGCAAATAGATGGGGAAACAATGGAAAGAGTGAGGGACTTAGTATTCTTCGGCTCCAAAATCACTGCAGATGGTGACTGCAGCCATGAAATTAAAAGACGCTTGCTCCTTGGAAGAAAAGTTATGACCAACCGAGACAGCATATTAAAAAGCAGAGACATTACTTTGCCAACAAAGGTCCATCTAGCTATGGTTTTTCCAGTGGTCATGTATGGATGTGAGAGTTGGAAGATAAACAAAGCTGAGCCCTGAAGAATTGATGCTTTTGACCTGGGGTGTTGGAGAAGAGTCTTGAGAGTCCCTTGGACTGCAAGGAGATCAAACAAGTCAGTCCTATAGGAAATCAGTCCTGAATATTCACTGGAAAGACTGATGCTGATCCTGAAACTCCAATACTCTGACTACCTGATGTGAAGAACTGACTCATTGGAAAAGACCCTGATGCTGGGAAAGACTGAAGGCGGGAGGAGAATAGGACGACAGAGGATGAGATGGTTGGATGGCATCACCGACTTGACGAACATAAGTGTGGGTGGACTCCAGGAGTTGGTGATGGACAGGGAGGCCTGGCGTGCTGCAGTTCATGAGGTCGCAAAGAATCAGACACCGCTAAGCGACTGAACTGTACTGAACCAACAAAGTTGTTGTGTAGAATCTTGAATTATTTCATGGGAAGCACTAAGAATAGAGTTAGCATCAAATAAGCACTCAATAAATTGCTACCATTTTTTAATCATTCTAAAATGCTTTAAAAACAAAAAGAAGAAGCTATAAACCAAAAGGATATTTACTAAGTTCATGCACATAATTTCTTTGGTTACTAGAAAGCTATCTGTATTTTTCTACTCCCATAGCATTAGCCATAGCTTGCATTTTCTCTTTTTTTCCTATGTTGTCTCTCTGTCTTCTTTATTTCAATATTTGTTATCATGTTGTGATAACTAGTAAATTTAGCTAAATGAGGAGAAAAGGACATAAGATCCATGCTTAAGAAATTTTTAAAAAATTTAATACCACCGAAGAAAATAATACAGGAAAACACTAGCTATTCAAACACAGTGGGGAAAATAGAATTAAATTCACATTGTGTTTTTAAATCAGTTTCCTTTAAAATTATGAGTGAAAATTTTCCTTTGAGACTGTAAATCATTCATCAGTGTTGAATACAAGCACTTGGTACCTCTCCAGCTCTTAATGCCTTCCTGAACTGACATGATTCATTATTGCCAGGTGAGTTTTAAACTAAGAGGGATAGCTTTGAACACTCGCTGCCCTTCAGCAGAGAAAACATGCAGGAAATGGCACAAAAAGCTTTAAGCCAATCTCCTGTCCTGATCTTATACTCAGTTTATTTCCATTCAGTGTGGCTGCTTAGTGCCTGTTGAACAACACTGGTTTATTTCTCCACAAAGCTATAGCTCTAGTTGAGGAGAAAACGGAAGATTTCAAACTGGGGGTACATGGAAGAAACCAGAAGAATCTCCAAAGGAATACTCTCTTTTTTACCATACAAAAAAATCCCCTGACTCCTGTAATATAGAAAAATCTACGTTCAAAACAAATTCCCTGTATGCGAGACAGCAAAAGAGACCCAGATGTATATAACAGTCTTTTGGACTCTGTGGGTAAGGGTGAGGGTGGGATAATTTGGGAGAATGGCATTGAAACATGTATAATATCATATATGAAATGAATCGCCAGTCCAAGTTCGAAGCATGATACTGGATGCTTGGGGCTGGTGCACTGAGACGACCCAGAGGGATGGTACGGGCAAGGAGGGGGGTTCACGATGGGGAACACGTGTATACCTGTGGTGGATACATGTTTATGTATGGCAAAACCAATACAATATTGTAAAGTAATCACCTTCAATTAAAATAAATAAATTTATACTTAAAAAATAAATAAATTAATTAAAAAAATATATATAAACAAATTCCAAAGAATTCTAATGGATGCTTTTTTGTTGACACTACTTGAAATAGCTTCTGGGTAAGTCCACACTTTCAGTACAATTGCATTTTAAGTGCAAGGGGAAATGCCTTCTTGTGACCACGTATTCTCCACATAAATAAGGTGTCCTCAGGACAGCCTCAGAGGCCATGCTCTTGCCTACCTGGAGGAATGATGTTGGTCTATATTTCCTCTCTGTACAGGAGGGGTGAATCTTATTTATACACCTTACTGTGTCCTTGAAAAATCAAATGAGCTAACTGATGAGAAAGGACTTAGAAACTGTCTTTTTTTATGCCAACTGACTATACTCGGTCTGGGGCATATAACAATGAGCAATGAAAAGCCCTTGTCTCCACTGAGCTTTCATTAAAATAGATTTCAAACTGGGGGTACATGGAAGAAACCAGAAGAATCTCCAAAGGAATACTCTCTTTTTTACCATACAAAAAAATCCCCTGACTCCTGTAATATAGAAAAATCTACGTTCAAAACAAATTCCCTGTATGCGAGACAGCAAAAGAGACCCAGATGTATATAACAGTCTTTTGGACTCTGTGGGTAAGGGTGAGGGTGGGATAATTTGGGAGAATGGCATTGAAACATGTATAATATCATATATGAAATGAATCGCCAGTCCAAGTTCGAAGCATGATACTGGATGCTTGGGGCTGGTGCACTGAGACGACCCAGAGGGATGGTACGGGCAAGGAGGGGGGTTCACGATGGGGAACACGTGTATACCTGTGGTGGATACATGTTTATGTATGGCAAAACCAATACAATATTGTAAAGTAATCACCTTCAATTAAAATAAATAAATTTATACTTAAAAAATAAATAAATTAATTAAAAAAATATATATAAACAAATTCCAAAGAATTCTAATGGATGCTTTTTTGTTGACACTACTTGAAATAGCTTCTGGGTAAGTCCACACTTTCAGTACAATTGCATTTTAAGTGCAAGGGGAAATGCCTTCTTGTGACCACGTATTCTCCACATAAATAAGGTGTCCTCAGGACAGCCTCAGAGGCCATGCTCTTGCCTACCTGGAGGAATGATGTTGGTCTATATTTCCTCTCTGTACAGGAGGGGTGAATCTTATTTATACACCTTACTGTGTCCTTGAAAAATCAAATGAGCTAACTGATGAGAAAGGACTTAGAAACTGTCTTTTTTTATGCCAACTGACTATACTCGGTCTGGGGCATATAACAATGAGCAATGAAAAGCCCTTGTCTCCACTGAGCTTTCATTAAAATAAAAGATGTGTGCGCGCACGCTCTGTCACTCAGTCAAGTCTGACTCTTTGTGACCCTGTGGACTGTAGCCCACTAGGCTCCTCTGTCCGTGGGATTCTCCAGACAAGAATACTGGAGTGGGTTGCCATTTCCTCTTCCTCCAGGGGAACTTCCAAACCAAGATACTGAAGCCCCATCTCCAGCTCCTCCTGCAGTGGCAGGCAGATTCTTTACCACTGAGCCAGCTGGTAAGTCACAATACATATAACGCTTGTACATGATATACATACAGTATATATATTAGCCAGAAAAACAGAACCAAAAAGATGTGTGTGGGTGTGGGTGTGGGGGGTCTGTGTGTGTATACAGTGTGTGTACAAAGTGTGCATGTGTGTGTAAGGAAATGGCTCATGTAACTGTGGAGATTAAATTGTGGCAAGTCCAAAATCTGATTCAGTATGCTAGCACACTGAAGTCTCAAGAGAAGAGCTGCAGAAATCACACACTCTGTGGACTGGAGAGGCAGCCGTGAAGTCAGTATTTTAATCACAGGCACTACACTGAAGCGAGGGAAATATGAACCATGCTGGGAGGGGCTGGTGTTAGTTCGCTAACCTGTGGTAACTAAATTCGTGCACACGAACACAGTATTTTGAAATGAAAAACACATACATAAACTCTCCTTAGACCCCGTTTTTCTTTTTTCCCTTTGTTAGGTAGTGAGAATAGGAAAAACGAGTCCAAAATGGCAGTGGCTAAAAGACAAAGCCTGCAAAAATAGACCAGGACCGGAGTGAGGACCTCAGGTAAAACAAACCTCCCTCCTGGCTAGCCCAGTTGACATAGGGCAAGCTCAGGGGATGGAGAAAAATCATAAAAAAGAGGAGCCAAAATTGAACTGGGGGCTTCTCTTTGGGTCTTTTGGGTCGGCCCACTCTCAGGTCTTAAGGATGTATTTTCCTTTGCTTGCCAAATAAAACTGAGCTGTAACACTGGTCCAACCATTGTTTAAAATTTTTGCTGCAGGAGACGGAACCAAGGAAATTACAAATTCCCCTGACACCTTTTATTTAAAAAAAATCTCACTGAAGAGGTGGTTAATATTTGCTATCTCCATCTCCTCACCACCCTGCCCATCCTTAGACTTACTAGGTCGGCTTTAGGTTCTGTTACTCTGCCAAGACATGCCTGGTTCCATTCAGTGGTTAATTAGTCCACATCACCTGACCATTTAGGAGCATTTTGACAAAACT
Source organism: Madoqua kirkii (assembly GCA_006408675.1). Lineage (NCBI taxonomy): Eukaryota > Metazoa > Chordata > Mammalia > Artiodactyla > Bovidae > Madoqua > Madoqua kirkii. Next base: position 7,030 of record SJYC01005566.1, on the reverse strand, counting down.
GGCAAATTCCTCTTTCTTGAAACACTGTGAAAAATTTGTCTCTGAGCACTTTGTCTTTTTGGTTTTCCAAATGCCTCAGTGGCTACCCTTCTATAACCTGCTTTGCTGGATTTCTTCTATTTCACAAGGTACAGTCTGTAACCATCTCTTCTTCTCCAGTTACTACCTATATGATCTCATTCAGTCTGGAGTTTTAAGTAACACCTGAATATCAATGATTTCCAAGTTTGTATCTCTGACCACCATCTCTTCCTTGATTTCTAAACAGGTGGTAATAGGCATTTCAATCTCAGTCTAAAAGAGAACTTTATATTCTCCATTCCTATCTGTTTCCTCCTCATCTTCCCCATCTGTGCATATGATGCCCTCAACTGCTCTAGCCAAAAATTTATGAATAACCTTCAATCTCTGTCTTTTCTTCAAGCTGCCACCCAATCCAGTAACAAGTCTGCTCCATTCTGTCTTCAGAACATTAATAAATCTGGGAGCTGACCTCTTCTCCCACATCCACTGCTGAGACCCTCATCAAAACCATGATTTTCTCCCACCTGAACTGCTGTAAGAGCTTCTGAGTGGGTCTTCTCACTCCATTGTAGCTGTCCTGTGATCAGTTTTTACTTCGGCTGCCAGAATGATCTAAGAATGCAGTAAAACTGTATCAGACCTCTGCATAAAACCTTCTGGTGACTCTCCATCATACAAAGTGTCGGTCCAAATTCCCTACCACAGTCTACATAAGGCCTTGTATGATCTCTTCTCTGACCTACACTCTGTTCTAACACTCAGCCACATTTCGCCTCAGGGACGATGCATTTGCTATTCTTTCCACATATTTTCCTCCTTCTGACCTTAGCAATACACTATTCATTCACTTCACTCAGGCCTCTTTGCTCAAAAGTTAGCTTCTCAGGAGGACTTCCATGATTATGGAAAAGAGCACCTCTTACTCACACTCAGTATCTCCATTCCCTCTTCCTTTTATTTCACACAAGCATCAGACAGCGTGACACTGTGCTATAGACACACACACAAAGGCAGTCCTCATTTTGCACAGTTCTCATGTATATGGGGTTCAGTGACCCTGGTTTACTTAAAAACACCAGTTTCTCAATGACATAGTTCACACTTCAGTTACCATGATAGATTAACTCTAGTAATTGTAAAAAACACAATTTTGCTGGCAGCTCTTCAGTTCCCAAATCACAGTGTAAAACACATGGGCATCATCATCAGTAACTAATCACATCACTTTTTTATGTCTGTTAGTGATTGCTCACTGTGTATCTGCTAATCAACTCATTCACAGCAAAGAATAAACTTTTGATGCCTCCTTGTCTCCCGTTGATAAACCCATATGACATCTTACAGAAATGTACACGTGAAAGACAGAATTGGCCAATGAAAACGAAAGTGTATTAAAAAATGGTATCACTGGAAGTGAAATTGAATCAAATATAAATGAGATGATAGAAGAAATATCTGACTGTGGAAATGCTGACTCTGCCACCATTAGAGGAACTCTAGGGAGGCAGCTAGAAGGATTCAATCAAGTACATCTAGTGACCAGTTGTGATGGAAAGGGTGAAAATGTCCCAAAAGTCACACTTGCCAAAAACTTTCCCTTGAAATCACTCTCAGATGGCATTGAAGGCATTAAGGATAAAACACTGGAAGCTGATCCAAACTAAGAAAAGAGTATGACAATCTGTCAAGATAAAAGAAGCTGCTCCCTCTGTATCATAGGTTATACAATGAGAAGAAAGTGGCAAGCACTGGGCAATACTCCTGCTCAATACTACTTTCTCAAAAAAAAAAAACCCACTTTAATTCTGAACATTTCTAAAGCTTGCAAGTTTGCAAGGGTATAAGATTACCTCCCAGAAATCCATTACATTTCTAACACTGAATCTGCAGAAACTCAAATGAAACCATAATACTAATTGGAATCATTTCAAAAAATGAAATAAATATAAAAATAACAAATCATATATGGTATCCTATGCTAAAAATTGCAAACTGCTGAGAAACCAAAACAGAGACAAATGGAGAGATACACTTTCTTCATGGATTGGAAAACTAAATTCACTAAAAATGTTCACTTTCCCCAAATTGATATATAGGTTTATTCCTATCAAAATTCCCATCAAAATCCCACCTCTGTAGACACAGACAAGCTTACTCTAACATATATATTGTAAGGCACGGACTCTAGGATAGCTAAAGAAAGTGAAGGTGAAGTCGCTCAGTTGTGTCCGACTTTTTGTGACCCCATGGACTGTAGGCCACCAGGCTTCTCCACGTGGGATTCTCCAGGCAAGAGTACTGGAGTGGGTTGCCATTTCCTTCCTTAGGGTATCTTCCCGACCCAGAGATCAAACCCAGGTCTCCCACACTGTAGGCAGATACTTTAACCTCTGAGCCAACAGGGAAGTAGGATAGCTAAAACAATTCTGATAAGAATAAAGTGGAGAGAAAAATGACCTATACTAAGGCTTACTACATGGGTACAATAATCTAGTTAGCATGCTATTGGTGGAACAGACAACAAAGCAATGGCAGAGAACCCAGAAACAGACCCGCAAAACACACTAACAGATTTTTAACAAAGATGGAAATGAAATTCAATGGAAGAAGGATAGTCACTTCAAAAGTAAAACAGTGCTAGGTCAATGGGACATTTTTAGGCAAAAGAAAAAGAAAAAGAAAACATGAAATAAGTCTTAAACACCATATACAAAAAAATTACTGAAAGTGGACCACAGATCAAACAAAATGCAAAAACATAATGACTTTAGGAAAAATGACATATCTTAGAAATAAACCATGGAAAAAATCTTTGATATGTAAGACTAAGCAAGTAGGTCTCAAATGACACCGAAAACATGATCTGTAAAAGGAAAAACTGGAAAAATGAACTTATTCAAAATTAAAAGCTTTTGCTCTGTTCGAGACCTGTATAAGAGGATGAAAGACAAGCTGAGAACAGGAAAACAATATTTGCAAACTTCCTACCTAATAAAGAAAAGACTAGTATGTGGAAAATATGCAGAATTCTTAAAACTGAATGGGAAAGAAAGAGACAATTCCAACAGAAAATGGACAAAAGACGTGAAGAGATATTTTACCAAAACATGTATGCAAATAGCAAATAAGCACATGAAAAGATGTACAGCTTCATTAGCTATTAAAGAAACAAATTAAAATCAGAACGAGATACCGCTACAAACCTCTAAGAATGGCTAAAAACAGTGACAACATCAAATGCTGAGGAAGATGTAGAGAAACTGGGTCATTCATACACTGCTGCTGGAAATGTAAAATGGTACAGACACTCTGGAAAATAGTTGTCTTAGTTTCTTTAAACTAAACATACTATTATCATGCATGCGTGCGTGCGTGCGTGCGTGCGTGTGTGTTTGTGTGTTCAGTTGTGTCTGACTCTTTGCAATCCCATGGACTGTAGCCTGCCAGGCTCCTCTGTCCATGGAATTTTTCAGGCAAGAATTCTAGAGGGGGTTGCCATTTCCTCCTGTAAGGAATCTTCCCATTCCAGGGCCTGAATCTTTGTTTCTTGTGTCTCCTGCATTGGCAGGTGGATTCTTTACCTCTGTGCCACCTGGAAGGCTCACACTATTACCATATGACCAGCAATTGTGCTCCTGGGCAATTTATGCTGGATAAATGAAAATGCATTCTTACCCAAAACCTGTATGCTGATGTTCATGACAGCTTTGTATATAATATACAAATCTTGAAACAATCTTCCATGGTTAGAAACCATTCGTAGATGTAAAATTTAGGCAAATTTCAAGGGAATTATGTTGAGTAAAAAATTCTAATCTCTAAAGTTACACATTGCCTGACTTCATTTCTATTCAGTTCAGTTCAATTCAGCCACTCAGACATGTCCAACTCTTTGCAAGCCCATGGAATACAGCACGCCAGGCTTCCCTGTCCATCACCAACTCCCAGAGCTTGCTCAAACTCATGTCCATCGAGTCCATGATGGCATCCAACCATCTCATCCTCTGCCGTTCCCTTCTTTATTACATTCTTGAAATTATAAAACTATACAGATGGAGATGATACTAATGACTTCCATGGATAAGGAATGGGAGAGATGCCTGTGGTTATAAAAGGACAATGTGATAGACCTCTGTGGTAAAAGAACTATTCTAAATCTAACTACAGTGATAGATAAATAAAACTACACATGGGATAAAAATGCCTAAAATCACACACACACACACACACACGAGTAAAACTGAAAAATCTGAGTAAGATCAGTGGACTGTATCAATGTCAGTTTCTTGGTAATGATAATATACCATAATTTTGCAAAATGTTACCCCTTGAGAAAACTGAATACAAGGTACATGGAAATCTCTCCACATTACTTCTTAAAACTGCATGTGAAATCTATAATTACCTCAAAATATATGTTTACTAAAACAGAAGACTCATATACACAGTCTCGTATGTAATTATTTCTGTAAGTCTCAGACTAGGAATAACCCAATGTTATTGGAGAAACAATTTATAGTATAGTGTGTATGTATTAGTTGCTCTGTCATATCCAACTCTTTGTGATTCCATGGACTGTAGCCCGCCAGGCTCCTCTGTCCATAGGAATCTCAAAGTAAGAATACTGGAGTAGATTGCCATTTCCCTCTCCAGGGGATCTTCCCAACCCAGGGATCGAACCTGGGTCTCCTGTATTTCAGGAGGATTTTTTACCATCTGAGCCACCAGGGAAGCCAATTGCTATAGTTAGGTGGCACAATGTATATAGGCTTCCCAGATAGCGCAGTGGTAAAGAATCTGCCTGCCAGATTCCTAAGAGACGTGGTTTCGGTCCCTGGGTTGGGAAGATCCCCTGGAGTAGGAAATGGCAACTCGCTCCAGTGTTCTTGCTTGGAAACTTCCATGGACAGAGGAGTCTGGTGGGCCACAGGCCATGGGGTCACACAGGTTAGACACAGCAGAGCACAACACAAGGAAGTCCTACTCAGAAACAAGAATGGATAAACTCGCTCTACGTGTAGCACCGCAGATAATCTCACAGATGTTTTGAATGGAAGAACTCAGCATTTCATTTATAGAAAATTCTATAACAAACAAAACTAATCTATGATGACAAAAATTAGATCAGTGACTCCCTGGGTGAAAGAGAGAAGTGGGGTGACTACAAAGGGACATGAGAGGACTGTCTAGGATGATGGAAATAGCTTGTATCTCACTTAGGAAGGGGGGTTCATGGTGCACACATCTGTCAAAGCCCAGACTGTACTCTTAATATCTGTGCTTTTTATTGCATGTAAGTTATACCACAATAACCTATTTTTATTAAATGTCTGCACGGTTGCAGGCTTAAAGGCCAGAGTAACACCAGCCAAGGAAATAGAGAATGTGCACCGTTAGAGTAGCCAAGGCATGGAAATCAGCTGAGTGTCCATCAGTGGACAAAGAGATCAAGAAAATACATGTGCACACATACACACACACAGCCCCACAGAGAGAGGATTATTATTTAGGCATAAAAAAGAAAGGAATCCTGCCTTTTGCAACAACACAGATGGATCCTGGGAGCACTAAGGTAAGTGAAAGAGGTCAGACAAAGACAGACATGATCTCACTTGTATACGGATCCAACTTTGGAACTCATAGAAACAGAATCGATGAGTGGTTACTGGGGGTCAAGGGATGGGAGAAATGCAAGATGTTGGTCAAAGGATACTAACTCTGTTATAAGACTTGTTGTCGGGATCCAATCACAGTAGGTGACTACACTTAACACTGTCTGGTATACCTTAAAAATTGTGTAAGAGTAGAGCTTTAATGTTCTCATAATAACAACAGGAACATGGTAATCATGGGAGGTAAAGGCTGTGTTAACTGAACTTATCACAGTTTATATTTTGCAATGTATATACGTTTATCAAATCAGGATAAACCTTAAAATTACACAGTATATTTCAATAATCTCAATGAAATAGGGGAAAAAAGAAAGCCTTGAATTAAGTGAAAGATAAAACCTCTCTTTTCTATTACAAGACCTCTCCACACCATAGGGTGGGTGGAGAGAAGGGAATCCAGAAACTCACACTTCGGTGAAATACAGTTGATGATGATGTAATGTGCATCGGCTCCAATCTGCATTTTTCCACATAGGTGTAAGATTTTAATAAACAAATAAACCTGTCAGTTCAGGAAATAACTAACTTATCATGTCTGCCCTGAGTGTGCACTTTTGATTATAAAGCACTTCCACAGAATCAAATAGACTGGGAGATTAAATGACATGGAAATTATTGATTGGTGGCCTTAATATCCATGCTTGGCAAGAGAGATATAGACATATATTCCAGAGAAAAGTAAGCTTCATCTTCTAAGCTCTCACCCTGTTATTAACAGCCTTCAAGTGCCTCAGTTTTGCTGTGTTCTAAAGTGGAACGTGATTCTCAGACAAGAAGCCAGCCGCACCCTACAGCCTGGAAGGACCATCTGGAGAGGATACAGTCAGCTTTCCACCATTTTTGTTTCCAGAACCACCACTGAATGTCTGATGTCCAGACATTTAGAATCTCCGATTAGCCTACAGAGAAGTCAATTCTCAGCAATCACATCTTTATCTTAATTAAAAAAAAAATCAAGACATGAGAAAAAGATGTCTGAGGTACTAAATATAAAGACAGAATTCAATTATTCTGGAGTCAGTTATCTAAATGAGAGAACCAGTTCTGCGCTGTCAAAAACATTATATCAGAATTGGTAAAGTCACTCTGGAGAACAGTATGGAGGTTCTTTAAGTGACTAAAAATAGAGCTACCATGCAATCTATCAATCTCACTCCTGGGCAAGTATCCAGAGGAAAAAGAACATACCTTGAAAGGATACAAACACACCAATGTTCACTGCGGCCCTGTTTGCAACAGCCAAAACATGGACACAACCTAAATGTCCATCCACAGATGAATGAATAAAGAAGATGTGGTGTATATAAACAATGGGATATCAGTTCAGTTGCTCA
>SJYC01005565.1:0-15219 GCA_006408675.1 Madoqua kirkii | reverse complement strand
ACACCAATGTTCACTGCGGCCCTGTTTGCAACAGCCAAAACATGGACACAACCTAAATGTCCATCCACAGATGAATGAATAAAGAAGATGTGGTGTATATAAACAATGGGATATTCAGTTCAGTTGCTCAGTCGTGTCTGACTTTTTGCGACCCCATGAATCGCAGCACACTAGGCCTCCCTGTCCATTACCAACTCCTAGAGTTCACTCAGACTCACGTCCGTCGAGTCAGTGATGCCATCCAGCCATCTCATCCTCGGTCGTCCCCTTCTCCTCCTGCCCCCAATCCCTCCCAGCATCAGAGTCTTTTCCATTGAGTCAACTCTTTGCATGAGGTGGCCAAAGTACTGGAATTTCAGCTTTAGCATCATTCCTTCCAAAGAAATCCCAGGGTTGATCTCCTTCAGAATGGACTGGTTGGATCTCCTTGCAGACCAAGGGACTCTCAAGAGTCTTCCCAACACCACAATTCAAAAGCATCAATTCTTTGGTGCTCAGCCTTCTTCATAGTCCAACTCTCACATCCATACATGACCACAGGAAAAACCATAGCCTTGTATGCTATGCTATGCTAAGTCACTTCAGTCGTGTCCGACTCTGTGCGACCCCATAGACAGCAGCCCACCAGGCTCCCCTATCCCTGGGATTCTCCAGGCAAGAACACTGGAGTGGGTTGCCATTTCCTTCTCCAATGCATGAAAGTGAAAAGTGAAAGTGAAGTCTCTCAGTGGTATCCGACTCTTAGCGACCCCATGGACTGCAGCCTACCAGGCCCCTCCACCCATGGGATTTTCCTGGCAAGAGTACTGAAGTAGGGTGCCATTGCCTTCTACTCAGCCTTTAAAAAGAACGAGAAAGCCATTTGCAACAACATGGATGCAACCAGAGACTATCATACTAAGTAAAATAAGTCAGAGCAGCACAGACATGATATCACTTATATGCTTAATCTTTTTAAAAATGATACAAATGGACTTATTTACAAAACAGAAACAGACTCACAAACTTAAAGAAACTTATTGTTTACTATAGGGGAAAGCTAGGTGTAGAGGGACAGATTGAGAATTTAGGATTGACATGTACACACTGCTATATAGAAAACAGTTAACTAACAAGGAACTACTATATAGCATAAGGAATGCTGTTCAATATTCTGTAATAACCTAAATGGGAAAAGAATTTGAAAAAGAACACCTGAACCACTTTGTTATACATCTGAAATATAACACTGCAATCAACTATGCTTCAATATAAAACAAAATTTTGAAAAAATACACCAATCTATTCATTTTTTTTCCTGCTAAAACCTTTAGGGGATTTCCTGGTGGCTCAGTGGTAAAGCGTCCTCCTACCAACACAGGAGACACCAGTTCGATCCTTGGGTTGGGAAGATCCCCTGGAGGAGGAAATGGCAATCCACTCCAATATTCTTGTCTGGGAAATCCCACGGGCAGAGGAGCCTGGTGGGCTACAGTCCATGGGGTTGCAAAAGAGTTGGACACAACTAAACAACAACAAACCTCTATAGACATATATACCACACACACTGATTTTTTAATTTTCTCCTGTGCAAAACTGGAAGCAAATCAACTAACCGTTAACTTTGGATATCGAACCCAGGAAAGAGTTGAGCTGTTCAAACCTGAAATACAGGTCACTTAGCAGCTTCCTCCTTCCCAGTTTCCTTATTGGAAAAACAGAGATAAAAATAATTCCTTCTCTACTGAGACTATTTGGAGAATCAAATGAATGAATGAATAGACTTAAGACACAAAACATGTTTCATACCTTAAGTCTGAATGCTATTTGATGTATATGTGAGAAAAAATTTGACCGAAGAGATGGACTTACTATATGGATAACTGATAAAGTTTGAGGACTAACTTTCATTTTGCTGGCATGCGCAACCAAAAACAAATGAAATTCCTCTGTGAGACTACAATTCTGAAACCTGCAGAACTCTAAGAGAGTTGAAAAATTAACTTATATACCTGGTTTTGGAGTATGATAATGGCGTGAAACTAGCACCAGTAAACACAAGGGAAAGTCTAGTGCAGATAGATAATGTACAGCTACGAACAAATTCTTCCAACTGTGTGACAAGCTATTTGATTCTGAAGATCAAAGTACCTAATAGGAACAAATACAAATGGTTAAGGCAACGTTCTCTATTCTTTTCATTTTACTTGTCATAATGAAACTCTAGTACTTTGGCCACCTCATGTGAAGAGTTGACTCACTGGAAAAGACTGATGCTGGGAGGGATTGGGGGCAGGAGGAGAAGGGGACGACAGAGGATGAGATGGCTGGATGGCATCACCGACTCGATGGTTGTGAGTCTGAGTGAACTCCGGGAGATGGTGATGGACAGGGAGGCCTGGCGTGCTGTGTTTCATGGGGTTGCAGAGTCAGACACGACTGAGCGACTGAACTGAAATGAATGAAAACAAATTCTATTCATCATAAGATATTAAAATATGCCAGGGTTCACATTAAAAATACTTGTGTTTGGACTAAAAGTTAACTTACATAGAATAAAGCTTTTTTCTAAAGAAACTTTTAAATACCTTTAGGTTAGAAACAAAGTTTAGTAACAATAATGAAATACAGGCATATAAGGCAATCTATATTTACATTATCTTCTATCACATATGAATGTATAAAGAAGACAATTCATCTAGGAAGCCATCTACTAGAGTCTTTATCATTTCACCAAAAGAAGAAATTTGTTTTTCTTTTCTACTGCTATACCTTCTTATTCATCACATGCCTCTTAGTTATGAGTCCCTATAAATTGCTTTCCTGTGCTTCATTTTTTCAAACATGTTGTTCCAAGTGCATTATCATAGTGAATAATCCATTTGTCTTCCCCTCCTATTGAATAAAAATATTTTCCTAGTCTAAAATTTTTGAGAGACCATGCTTTGGAAATCAAATTCCAAATAGCTTTGGTGAAGGTACAGATCTTCATTCTCTACACAAATTATAAACATTAAAATCAATTTCTTTTTGTTCAAAGTTACTTTCCAATTGTTGAGTAAACTATTTACTATGCAACAAGTCAGAATACTGTTTATACAGCCAGTATTTGAAAAATCAGATAACCTTAAAATTTTCTCTTTTTTCTTTATGGCAAAATTTTCCCTATCCCCAATACTCTGTTGCTACCCAAAACTGTGCGCAGAAAGAGAATGTGTCCAGGGTATGAAAAAGCTCTTCACATTAGCCTAAGCAAAGCAATTAAAAATATAAATTTAGCATAACAGACATATGTTTTGTGTAAGTCTTTTCCAATGTGTGATAAATCATGTTTGTAAATTCTCACTCAAATATAATACATTAAGAATCTGACTTTTTTTTCCTTTATGATACTGAGAATATATAACTGAAACTATTTCCATTTGTTCCCAGTTTCCGAGAAGCTAAGGGTCAAATAAATCAGCTGCTCATGACATAACTATATCGGCATCTTTTTGAGAAAACATGCTCCTTTTTCTTCCCCAAGTTTTAGGATATTGTCTATTGTGTGTGTGCAAAGTTGCTTCAGTCATGTCCAACTCTGTGCAGCCCTATGAACTGAAGTCCACCAGGCTCCTCTGTCCATGGGATTCTCTGGGCAAGAATACTGGAGTAGGTTGCCATGCCTTCCTCCAGGGGATCTTCCCAAGCCAAGGAATCAAGCTCATGTCTCTTATGTTTAACCTGCATTGGCAGGCAGGTTCTTTACCATTAGAACCATCTGGGAAATCCAGAGTATTGTCTAGTAGAAAACATTAGTCTTATTGTGCATATGTTATTTATTGCAATCTCTTTCAAACTCTTTGAGAGAACTGATAGGATACAATTTAAGTGTAAATATGTATACATATATTTGTATATGTATATTAAAAGATGTTAAGATGGAGGGCTAAGTTCTGATTTTAGTAAATATTAACAGAAGAAAAGTTATGACCAATCTAGAGAGCATATTCAAAAGCAGAGACATTACTTTGCCAACAAAGATCCATCTAGTCAAGGCTATGGTTTTTCCTGTGGTCATGTATGGATGTGAGAGTTGGACTATGAAGAAGGCTGAACGCCGAAGAATTGATGCTTTTGAACTGTGGTGTTGGAGAAGACTCTTGAGAGTCCCTTGGACTGCAAGGAGATCCAACCAGTCCATTCTGAAGGAGATCAACCCTGGGATTTCTTTGGAGGGAATGATGCTGAAGCTGAAACTCCAGTACTTTGGCCACCTCATGCAAAGAGCTGACTCAATGGAAAAGACTCTGATGCTGGGAGGGATTGGGGGCAGGAGGAGAAGGGGATGACAGAGGATGAGATGGCTGGATGGCATCAGTGACTCAATGGATGTGAGTCTGAGTGAACTCCGGGAATTGGTGATGGACAGGGAGGCCTGGCATGCTGCGATTCATGGGGTCGCAAAGAGTCAGACACGACTGAGCGACTGAACTGAACGGAACAAAACATAAAAAGTGTAGCCTATATTAGGGCAATCTAATCACTCAGTGGTGACCCTATAGACATGCTTACACAGGTGGGCACATTGAAACATGCAGGGAGGTTTGTGTTCAAGCAGCAGTGTACGTAGTAATAAGAGAAAACCTGGAAGCAACATAAATGACCATCCATCAGACAACAGATAAATAGAGATCTGTGTAGCAGTCAGAAACAAGGTAAATCTTTGTGGATTAACACAGTTAAGACTTCCAAGACATGTTAGTGAGAAAAATCAAGTTGTGGAATATGAGTAGTAAGATACTAATTATGTAGAAACATCACACATTCACACCCAGTCATATATGTATTTATGTGGAGGTCTGTCTCCTTCTCAACCTATGTACACAGACACAGACACAGACACACACACACACACACACACACGGCTTCCCTGGTAGCTCAGATGGTAAAGAATCTGCCTGCAGTGAGGGAGACCTGGGTTCGATCCCTGAGTTGGGAAGATCCCCTAGAGGAGGGAAAGGCTACCCACTCCAGTATTCTTGCCTGGAGAATCCCATGGACAGAGGAGTCTGGTGGGCTATGGTCCATGCAGTCGCAGAGTCAGACACAACTGAGTCACTTTCATTTTCACACACACACACACACACACACACACACACTTAATGCCTAGTGGCCAGGGTTGAGGGAAGTATTCAAAAGATACCTTATCTTTCCCTCTTTATTTACTTTATTGCTGCAAAAAATAATTTATATATTATTTGTAGAATTAAAAGTTTTTAAAAATATTTTCAATAAAGAAAAACAAAATATACTTTCAATTTGTCATAAAAATCTACTATATTCCATTTTTAACCAACTTGTTAAGGTTGCTGCTGCTGCCGATAAGTCACTTTAGTCATGTCCAACTCTGTGCAACCCCAGAGATGACAGCCCACCAGGCTCCCCTGTCCTGGGATTCTCTAGGCAAGAACACTGGAGTGGGTACAGTTACTAGCCTGTAATTTTTAGAGATTTCCTCTCTCTTAAAACTTTTTTGTTTTTCAAACTTGTATGTCTCAGGCTTATGTCTTGACAGAAATTCAGATTTATAGGTCTCCAAGCATGGCTGGGTACAGGAGAAGGCAATGGCAACCCACTCCAGTACTCTTCTTGCCTGGAAAATCCCATGGATGGAGGAGCCTGGTGGGCTGCAGTCCACAGGGTCGCAGAGAGTCAGACAAGACTGAAGCGACTTAGCAGCAGCAAGCATGGGTGGGAACTCAGTGGGAGCAAGACACACTCTCTTCCTTTACTTAGCACCACAAAAGGGTGTCTAATAAATATTCAAGAACAAAGGAATGCTGACCAACGGATAAATGACAATAGTAAATGTTATACTCCTGTTACCCAGCACTGGTCGGGATTGAAAATCTCACAGTTTTCAGAGAGCAATTAAGAGAATATTCAAGAAAAAAACTAATATCTTTTATTCCAGGCAATATTACTTTATCAATCTTATTAATGATGCTAAGTATTTATCTCCTGAAGCAAATTAGGACTCATATCAGAACTTCCATCCTTCTCCAGCCCTGGATATTAGGTCATTACTTTTTCTGTCAGTTTTTTCTTTTTTTAAAACACAAGTAGTATTAATTAACATAAAATGACTGTTCAGGGATATAGTCTAAACTCTCACTAGCCACTAAGTATATTAGGTATATTTTTAAAAATTCAGCCACTGTTTCAAATTTATTTTGTTTAAATAAAGCTATTGAATCCTTCATTGAACTTACTATACACCTTTTGCTACTCAAAGTATGGTTCTAAGACCAGCAAGATCAGCATATCATGCAAGTTCATTAAATCTCAGGTATCACCCCAGACCTAGTGAATCAAAATCCTTTTTAATAAGATTCTTCAGTGATTCATATACACATTAAAGCTGGTGAAGCACTGCCATATACTACTCTTTTGTTACTAAGTCAACTTTTTAAATTATAGAGAAAAGACGTGTATATGTTTTTAAAAATATTAAAGGACCCTATAAACAAAACCACATTACAAGAAAACCACAGGCCAACAGGTCTCGTGAACATAACTACAAAAGTCCTCAACAAAGTATTAGAAATAGAAGAACATGCTTTAAAAAAAGCATACACCATGATGCTATGGACTAAATGTATATACCATCTCAAAATATACATGATGGAATCCTAATGCCCAGGTGGGGCCTTTGGGTGCTTATGCCATGAGGGTGGAGGCCTAATGAATGGGCTTATTTTGTTCTTGTAAAAGAAATCCCATAGAGCACCCTAGCTCCCTCAGACATCTGCAACTTAAAAGAGGGCCCTCGCCTGACCATGGCAAAGTCAAAGTCACTCAGTCATGTTCAACTCTTTGAGACCCCGTGGATATACCCCAGATATCAACTGTCTAGTCCCCAGAACTGTGAAAAATAAATTTCAGCTTTATATAAGTTTCCTAGCGTGTGATATTTCATATGGCAGCCTCAACAAACTAAGACAACAACCAATGTATACAAAGTTGGTTGAACATTCAAAAATCAATTAATGTAATTCATCATATCAACAGAATTTTTTATATCACATGATCATATCAATTGACACAGTAAAAACATTTGACAATATCCAACAAAATCACTGCAGATGGTGACTGCAGCCAAGAAGTTAAAAGACGCTTACTCCTTGGAAGAAAAGTTATGACCAACCTAGACAGCATATTCAAAAGCAGAGACATTACTTTGCCAACTAAAGACCATCTAGTCAAGGCTATGGTTTTTCCTGTGGTCAAGTGTGGATGTGAGAGTTGGACTGTGAAGAAGGCTGAGCACCGAAGAACTGATGCTTTTGAACTGTGGTGTTGGAGAAGACTCCTGAGAGTCCCTTGGACTGCAAAGAGATCCAACCAGTCCATTCTGAAGGAGATCAGCCCTGGGATTTCTTTGGAAGGAATGATGCTAAAGCTGAAACTCCAGTACTTTCGCCACCTCATGCAAAGAGTTGACTCATTGGAAAAGACTCTGATGCTGGGAAGGTTTGGGGGCAGGAGGAGAAGGGGAGGACAGAGGATGAGATGGCTGGATGGCATCACTGACTCAAGGAACGTGAGTATGAGTGAACTCCGGGAGATGGTGATGGACAGGGAGGCCCGGCGTGCTGCAATTCATGGGGTCGCGAAGAGTCGGACACGACGGAGCGACTGAACTAAACTGAAGGTACAAATATGTGTAAGATCTATATGAGAAGAAATACAAGACTCTGATGAATAAAATCAAAGAATAACTAAATAAATGGAGAAATATTCCATGCTCATGGATAGGAAGACTCAATATTGTTAAAATGCCAGTTCTTCCCAAATTCATCTATAAATTTAATGCAGTCCCAATCACAATCCCAGAAAATTATTTTGTAGATATTGACAAATTGATTCTGAAGTTTATATGGAGAAGCAAAAGATTCAGACTAACCAACACAATACTGAAGGAAAAGAACAAAATTGGAAGACTGATGCTACTCAACTTCAAGACTTATAAAGCTACAGTAATCAAGGTAATGTGATATTGGTGAAAGAATATACAAATAGATTAATAGAACAGAATAGAGAGCCCCAAAATAGAACCACATGTATTTAGTCAACTGATCTTTAACAAAGGAGAAAAGGCAATACAATAGACAGAGATAATCTTTTCAACAAATGGTGCTGGAACATGGACATCCACATGCAAAAAAAAAAAACAGAAAAGAATCTAGACACAGACTTTATACCATTCATGAAAATAACTCAAAATGCATTATCGACTAAATGTAAAATGCAAAGCTTTAAAACTCCAGGAAGATAACAATGGAAAAATCCAAGTAATCTTACATAGGGTGATGCCTTTTAGATAAAACACCAAAGGCACAATCTATGAAAGAAATAATTGATAAGCTGGATTCCATTAAAGTTTCAAACTTCTGGTCTTCAAAAGACAATGTCAAGACAGTAAGAAGACAAGCTACAAACTAGGAGAACACATTTTTGAAAACAACATCTGATAAAGAGTATTATCCAAAATATATAAAGAACTCCTCAAATGCAAAAGAAAGCAAACAACGTTTAAAAATATGCCAAAGAGTTTAACAGACTCCTCACCAAAGAAGATATACAGATGGAACACAAGTAAACAAGGGAAATTCAAATTTAAACAACAATCAGATATCAGATACATCTATTAAGATGGCCAAAATCTGGAACACTGACACCACCATGTTCTGGCAAGGATGCAGAACAAGAGGAGTTTCCATACATTGCTGCTAGGAATGTAAAACAGTACAGCCACTTTGGAAGGTAGTTTGGCAGTTTCTTACAAAACTAAACCCTCCTACCATACAATCCAGCAATCATGATTCTTGGTATTTACCCAAAAGAACTGAAAACTTAACTCCACACAAAACCCTGTATACAGATGTTTACAGCAGCTTTATTCATAACTGACCGGTCACTGACACAACCAAGATGCCCTTCAGTAGATGAACTGATAAACTCTGGCACATCCAGAGACTGGATGGAAGCTGGAAGGTGATAGAATATTATTTCATTAAAATATTATTTTATGCTAAAATTATATGAGCTATCAAGCCATGGAAAGACATGGGGGAACTTTAAATGCCTGTTACTAAGGAAAAAAGCCAATCTGAAAAGGGTACATACTCGAGAATTCCAACTATTTGATAACTGTAAGAGCTCTGCAGAGAGTAAGTGGTTGCCAGGGGTTGGAAGGGATGAATATGTGGAACACACAGGATATTTAGGGCAGTGAAGATACTCTGTATATTGTAATGATGGATACATGTCATCACACATATGTCCAAATCCACAGATCTTACACCACACCACCAAGCGTGAGCCCTCCATGTGGACTACAGCTATGGACTTTGAGAGATTATGATGTGTCAGTGTGGGTTAGCCAAGCTTACCATACAGCTACTCTGGTGGGGGATGTTAATGGAAGAATCTCGGCCTAGGTTGGGTAGGGAGTACAAATATTCTGTTTTTCCAAAGCTCACTTTATGCCACTTGGCTTTATGAGAGATCTACATTAGTACTTGTTTTCATTAACTGAAAGAAACTCAAAAGAGGATTTTTGCTTTTACCAAAAAAAAAAAAAAAAGGCAAAATTAGCACCCAGCCTTTATATTGTAGCAAGATGTTACAAAGGCAGCTGGTACCCTGAGCAACCGAAGCGACACCTCCCAACTCCTTCCCTGGGAACTACGTCACATCTCAACATCAAGCCATCACAGCTCTGAACGATGTCTGTGAACATCTGCATTTTATCTTGATTTACTTTGTGCATCCATCAGGAACATGTGTCCTAAGGTGACAGTTTCTTTGCTTTAGGACATTTCAGACTAGAAAGGGTCTCATGGGAACACTCTACTTCCAGGTAGTGGGGGAAACTTGTATACAGAAAATCTCTGCACCTTCCTCTCAAATTTGCTGTGAACCTAACATCAGTTTCTTTAAAAAAAGGTGCAAAAGGGAAGTAAATGAAAATAAAGAGTGTTCTCCCCACCATCTACTCCAGTTTCAATTCCCAGAAACCATGAATATGAAGTTTCTTTATTGCTGTTATTTTTTTCCCTAATTTTTTCTGATATTTAGTTGAAGATATTGCTATTTCATGATCTCGCATCTAGAATTAGGATAAAAAATCTGATTTGTATTTCTAACACTGCTATGTAAATAAAACATTTATTTTCACTGGCAACTTTTCAGATTTTCTCTTATCCTTGGAGGGATGGGATTTCCCCTAGAAAGTATCCAAATTTTATTCTCCTAGGATGTTTTTCATTTATTTCACTTGACGTACTTACCAGATAAAATTGAATTTCCCTTGTTTGCTTGTTTTCCATCTGTATATCTTAAATTCTTAATTTTTCAAAATTAAGAATTAACCTTTCTTAAATCTGAATAAGCTTTTTTTTCTACTTTGTCTTTGATTATTTCCTGTGTTTCACTGCCCCTTTTCACTGCTTTGGAATCCTGAGCTAACTTTTGGTTAACATCAATTCCAACTGAATAGCTTTCATTTGATCAGTCTATGCCTAGGCCATATCAGTGGGTAAATATCTTGACTGGTACCTCCAACTAGATTTATTCCGCGTGTCCTTAAAGACTTTCATTCTCTATTTTCCATTTCTGTGGTATGTTTCTATAATGAACAAAAGAGTGGCCCTCAAAGGATACAGCCATATCGAATTCCAGAATATAACCTTATATGGCAAAAAGGCCTTTGAAGATGTAATTAAAGAGCATTGGATAGGACCACCTTGGATACGGATGAGCCCTAAGTAGTTAGAAGAGGAGAGAAATACATGCAGTGATACACTGTGCCCTGACCCACAGATTGTAATGATAGATCGACAAGCCAGGGAACGCCAAGGATCACCAGCGGGCACCACGCTGAGAGAGAAGCATGGAGCAGACCTTCCCTCAAGTCTTCAGTCCTGCTGATGCCTTGATTTTGTACTTCTAGCCTCCAGAACTGCAAGAACATAAATTCAGTTGTTTTAGCACCGGACACGACTGAGTGCCTTCACTTTCACTTTTCACTTTCGTGCATTGGAGAAAGAAATGGCAACCCACTCCAGTGTTCTTGCCTGGAGAATTCCAGGGAGAGGGGAGTCTGGTCTATGGGGTTGCACGGAGTTGGACACGACTGAGGCGACAACAGCAGCAGCAGCAGCACCAAGAAATTAACACAGTTTCCTTCACTGTACCTTTCAGATTCTTACTTTATTTTTAACCACAAGCATCTTGTGATTTAGTCAACTCAAACTTTATTAAAATTTATCACTATATACTTAATTTCCAAGGTTATATTCTTAAATTTTATTGTTCATTTCACCATGTTTTCCTTAATTTAGGGGTGCAAAAAAGAATCTTCCTAAAGACATCAACTTACAATTTTTAATTTCTATTTTGTTCTTTTGGGGTCTGGAATCATCTCTATCTTTTTGCCTTTTCATACTGTTCCATAGTGCATGAACTGTGAATGTCCAGATGTTCAAGCTGGATTTAGAAAAAGCAGAGTTTCCAGAGATCAAATTGCCAACATCTGTTGGATCATCAAAAAAGCAAGAGAGTTCCAAACAAACATCTACTTCTGCTTTATTGACTATGCTAAAGCCTTTGATTGTGTGGATAACAACAAACTGTGCAAAATTCTTCAGGAGACAGGAATACCAGACTACCTGATCTGCCTCCTGAGAAATCTGTATGCAGGCCAAGAAGCAACAGTTAGAACTAGACATGGAACAACAGACTGGTTCCAAATTGGGAAAGGAGTACGTCAAGGCTATATATTGTCACCCTGCTTATTTAACTTATACCCAGAGTACATCATGAGAAATTCTGGGCTGGATGAAGCACAAACTGGAATCAAGATTGCTGGGAGAAATATCAATAAACTCAGATACACAGATGATGTTGCCCTTGTGGCAGAAAGTGAAGAGGAACAAAAGAGCCTCTTGAGGAAAGTGAAAGAGCAGAGTGAAAAAGCAGGCATAAAAATCAACATTCAAAAAACTAAGATCATGGCATCCAGTCCCATAACTTCATGGCAAATAGATGGAGAAACAATGGAAACAGTGACAGACTTTATTTTTGGGGTCTCCAAAAATCACTGCAGATGGTGACTACAGCCATGAAATTAAAAGACGCTTGCTCCTTGGAAGAAAAGCTATGACCAACCTAGACAGCATATTAAAAAGCAGAGACATTACTTTGCCAACAAAGGTCCATCTAGTCAAAGCTATGGTTTCTCCAGTAGTCCTGTATGGATATTGGAGTTGGACTATAAAGAAAGCTGAGCACTGAAGAACTGATGCTTTTGTGGTATTAGAGAAGATTATTGAGAGTCCCTTGGACTGCAAGGAGATCCAACCAGTCCATCCGAAAGCAGATCGGTCCTGGGTGTTCATTGGAAGGACTGATGCTGAAGTTGAAACTCCAATACTTTGGCCACCTGATGCGAAGAGCTGACTCATTAGAAAAGACCCTGGTGCTGGGAAAGACTGAAGGCAGGAAGAAAAGGGGACGACAGAGAATGAGATAGTTAGATAGCATCACCGACTCAATGGACATGGATTTGAGTAAATTCTAGGAGTTGCTGATGGACAGGGAGGACTGGCATGCTGCAGTCCATGGGGTTGCAAAGAATCAGACACAACTGAGCAACTGAACTGAACTGAATCATCTTTATTGGTTCATCTTTCATTTTGCTGGTTTTTCTTAAACGTCTGGTAATATCTTGCATCTATTTATCTTTATGAATCACAGACTACACTTGGTATAAATAACAGGCTTAGATTTCTTCTATGACTGCATAAGTCTGTTTTCCCAGTTTGCCTTCCCTTTGTATGTGTGTTGTATGTCTGACATGTGTATACACGTGCTGGGGCAAAAGGAAGCTGACACATGTACTGAGGCTGCCATCTTGAACTAAAACTCTGTATCAACTACTTCATATTATATTATTTTAATTTCTCTAATACAAAGAATTCCTGCAGAACAGGGATTGCTTTTATTCACACCTCCTATAGAAATTACTATAAATGAACATTTAATAATTGTATAAACTAATTGGCTAGTTAGTAAATACATGAAAGAAAGCCAGCAAAACAAGTTAAAACCTAACTTGCTCAAGTGAAGGAAAAACTCAATGCTTTCACTATTTCAAAACAAAAGTGAATTGTGACTTAATGTATATATAAGTAAAAGTCGTTAATCTTAGGCTCTCAATTAATGTGCCATTTTAATGAAAAGTTCATTTCACTTGATCACATAGCTCACAACCTCTTTGCTATTGCAGGATATTCAATACTTATCATTTTAGATCTTTCATATTCAGGACACATTTTTATTAGATTTCTGTAAATGCATAGATTATTAACTATGCAGACAGATGTGCATCAGTTTGTACCCTGAAAATGTATTCCTGTCTATGCAAATTCACTGTGTGAGCTTTCTGCCTGAAAATCAGTCCCATGGCAGGTTAAGTGGAATGATCTGTGGGGGCTCTGTTCTTAATGCCTTGAATTAATAATTGGATATTTTCCAAATTAAAAAAGCCTTCTTAAAAGTCACTCAAAGTCATCTGTTTCCATTCTTGTAGGACTTACAACCCTAAGGCCAGAAGAGGAAAAGGGGAAATGATCAGCTCTGTTGAGTGGAGACATTTAAGCTGGTCTTAGAAAATATAAGGGTATTCACCAGGTAGGAGAGAAAAGAAAGGGTATTCCAAGCAGAGAAAGCAAAGAAACCCACAACAAACTAAGATGAAAAGGGAATCTATGCCACGGTGAAAGGCTATGGAAAACCCATAGCCAGCATCACACTTAATGGTGAAAGACTGAATACTGTCCCCTGAGATTAGGAACAAGCAAGAATATCTTCTTCATTTCTATTCAGCATTCCATTGGAGCTTCTTTTCAGTACAACTAACAAGAAAATAAAATCATCCAGATTGGAAAGGAAGAAGCAAAACAATCTTTCCAGATGACATAATCTTGAATACACAAAACCCTAATGAACTCACCACCAAACTATTTGAATTAATAAATTTAGCAAGGTTGCAAGATACAAAATTAATACACAAAAAATCAATTGTATATTAAGTAGCAATGAGCAAACTGAAAATGCAATAAAACAATTCCATTTACAATGGCGTCAATTTTTTAAATTTAGGAATAAAATTACAAATTAAGAAGACTTCAATAAATAGAAAAATATCCACATTCATGGATCAGAAGCTTTAATATTGTTAAAATGTAATACTCCCCAATTTATTTATAGATTCAATACTATTTGTATCAGAGTCCCAGTTAGCATCTTTGCAAAAATTGATAAGCTAATCCTAAAATTAATGTGGAATTTCAAAGAAATCAGAATATCCAAAACAATCTTGAACAAAAGAAACAAAGTACTCCCACTTCCTAATTTCAAAACTTTACTACAAGATACAGTAATCAAGATAGTGTGGTACTATTATAACAACAGAAACAAAGATGAATGGAATAGTCTAGAGATAAACCTGGCAATTATGAGCCATTAATTTTTTATGAGAGCGCCAAGAAAATTTAAAAAGGGGGGGGGGAAATAGTCTATTCAGTAAATGGTGCTGAGACAACTAGATATCCACTTACAAAAGAATGAAATTTTACCCCTAACTCACAAAATTATAACTTTTTGATAGGTAAGAAGTGGATTTATTCAGAGAGAAACACTCTCAGCAGATAGAGTATGGGCCATCGCAGAGGGCAAGGGCAGCAGCTTCAAATTCTTAAATATGACAGCTGGAACCATGAAACTCCTAGGAGAAAACATAGGTGTAAATATTCATGACCTAATGTTAGGAATGGTTTCTTAGAACATTAAAGGCATAAGCAATAAAAGAAAAAATAATTGTACTTTAAATTTAAATAATTTGTATTTCCAAAGATACCATCATAAAAGTAACAAGATATCCCCATAGTGCCGGGGTCCAGCCCCGATGGGTCCAGGGAATTCGAAGCGTGGACGGCATTGGCGAGGAAAGATTTATTTATTCATTAATATAGAAATATAAGATTCAACCAGGAAGAAATAGTGTAGTGGGAAATTTAAGTGGAGAAAGAAGGCTGAATAACTTGGCTTGCAGGGAAGGCCAATAAAATCTCAGGACAGGAGATCTGCACCATCTATGTAGGGCCACCAGCGTCCGTTTGAATACTGGAA
>SJYC01005563.1:0-16488 GCA_006408675.1 Madoqua kirkii | reverse complement strand
AACATTGTCAGGAAAATGAAAAGGTAAGCCACACAGTGAAGACTATATTCACATTACACGCATTTGACAAAAGAAATGAATTTGAAATGAAGAACTTTTGCAATTTATTAATAATAATATGAACAGCAGCCCAATAAACATGGGGGAATACTTTATAAAAGAAAGCATACAAATAACTAATGAGCACATGAAAAGACACTTAATATCATTTGTCATCAGGAAAATGCAATGAAACCACAATTAAATACCATTACAATGCTCAGTAAATGGTCTGACAACCTTAAGTATTGAAGAACATTGAGTAAAAATTCTCATACATGGCTGCAGGAAATGTAAAATGCTACAATCACTTTAGCAAATAATTTGTTAATTTTTACATTGTCCATAAAAAGTGCTGTATCTATAACAAGGAGAACTAATTAGCCCTCATAGCCACACATAGCATCAAGTAGAAAATGGTTCTAATAGTATTGAGCACATTTTAAAGTATTTGAATTAGCAAATGTCTTAAAGAGAAATGTGTGGTCTTGTTTTTACATCTCTTCAGAGTCCAAATTGCTAGGTGGCTCTATAAATGATAATGAAAGTGTTTCTGTCATGTCCAACTCTTTGCGACCCCATGGACTATACTGTCCATCAAATTCTCCAGGCCAGAATACTGGAGTGGGTAGCCTTTCCCTTCTCCAGGGGATCTTCCCAACCCAGGGATTGAACCCAGGTCTCCTGCAAGGCAGGCAGATTCTTTACCAGGTGAGCCACAAGGGAAGCTGTAAGATATTAGTTAAGGAATAAAAAATGTAATAGTTCTAAGAGACCAGGTCAATATACTATGATGACAAGACGTAGAAGAAACTATTAATTTTCAAAATACATCATTTTAAGAGAGACAAATGGTTGCAAAACTTAACCATAAAAAGAAATAGCCTAATAATAATGATCATGATTTTTAATCTACAGCTAAATTCTATACCCACTTCATCCAATAATCAACTGTTTGATAACAGAGGTCCTGTGACCTTGGCTAGTTTGAAAAAGTCTGTTGTTTTTTTTTTAATCTACCCTGGAAATACTATTTAAACAGTATTATCAAAACCTTAGGAACATATCAAATTAAGTATAGTAAAAATGTTATACAACAATACAAGGAATATTGATGATATTAACCAAATTTACAACATTAATATTTTAGAATACATGTAAACTGAGTCCCTTGGACTGCAAGGAGATCCAATCAGTCCATCTTAAAGGAGATCAGTTCTAGTTGTTCATTGGAAGGACTGATACTGAAGCTGAAACTCCAATACTTTGGCCACTTCATGGGAAGAGTTGACTCATTGGAAAAGACCCTGATGCTGGGAGGGATTGGGGGCAGGAGGAGAAGGGGAAGACAGAGAATGAGGTGGCTGGATGGCATCACTGACTCGATGGACGTGAGTTTGAGTGAACTCTGGGAGTTGGTGATGGACAGGGAGGCCTGGCGTGCTATAATTCATGGCGTCACAAAGAGGCAGACACAACTGAACGACTGAACTGGACTGAAAGTGAAAGTGAAGTTGTTCAGTTGGGTCTGACTCTTTGTGACCCCATGGATTGTAGCCCACCAGGCTCCTCCATCCATGGAATTTTCTAGGCAAGTGTACCGGAGTGGGTTGCCATTTCCTTCTCCAGGGGATCTTCCCAGGCCAGGGAACCCAGGTCTTCCATATTGTGGGCAGACGCTCTACTGTCTGAGCCACCAGGGAATCCTTACATGTAAAGATATATGTGATTTGAAAGTTGTGTACCTCTTGTTTTTATTTACTGTTTTAGTCATGCTAAATGTGGAATTGCTGTTTATCTTTTTAAAGTAAATTTAGTTAACCAACCCATCAATGTGAAATTGTAAGTTTAGTAAGTAAAATTATGAATTCAGTAAACTTTCCAGGTGTCTCAGTGGTAAGGAATCCTTCTGCCAATGCAGGAGCCACAGAAGATGTGGGTTTGATTCCTGGATGGAGAAGATTACCTGGAAAAGTAAATGGCAACCCACTCCAGTACTTTTGCCTGGGAAATCCCATGGACAGAGGGGCCTGGAAGGCTATGTCCATGGAGTCACAAAGAGTTGGACACTACTGAGTGACTAAACAACAACAACAAAGCCGAAAATCAAATGAAGTGCAAACACTTTTAGTTGTTCCTCTCCATACACAAAACTGAAGGGCATCAAAAGACATATAATCAACTAGAAATATATGGGGAGCTTACCAATACATAAAGCTCAAGGTTAAATACTTTGCTTCTAGCACAGAGCCTGACACAGTAAGAATCTGGTAAATATTTGTTAAATAAATAACACAAGATAAACTGAAGAGGGAATTGAATTACAAACAGACTTCTAGGTTTACAAGCTATGACATGTTTCATAAATGTATATTTTCTAATGGCTCCACAGAGCATGATGGATTGCAAAGGGAAGCCAAGATAAAATGTTAATGTTTTTAAATAAATGAAGCACAATGTGACTAGCTTATATTTAGTAAATTACAAATTAATTGTGATAAAAATTGAGAGACAGTGAGTTTCTTGAAGAACAGATGTAAGATTCCCAGTTCCAATCTAACCCTTGCTGGACTAAATTAGAATATCTATTTATTACTTCATTCAAAAAGATAGCCACTATGATGGTATTAACATATATTTCAATGAAAAAATTCGATTTACATTTTTCAATTGTTCCAAACTTGTTTCTTAGTTTGGAAATCAAGAACAACTGTATAAATTACAATGCATTTAAAAGTAAGAATTTTTTTTCTTATACAATGACTTTCAGAGCAATGTTCTGTTAGTAACTAACTCAGCCATGAGGGTTTTGGAAAGAAAAATATGTTGCAAATATGTATAAGTATATTGTCCATAAAATGCACACAGCTTTCAGAGATACATTTTTATATCTCAAGGAATATAAAACCTCATAGAGAGAAGAATTTCTGTACTTTCTACAAACTAATAAAAAACATAAGATCCTGGAAAATGTTTTGTGTTAAAGTTTAAGAGACAAAATTAAATTGTTACTTGTCCTAAGATTTGGCTTATCAAGGAAGCTTATATCCCACAGGTTTAGACCTTTGACACATCAACAGTTTTAATGCTTATCAGTAACACTGAACTTTGCCTTCCATTGAGTGGCATGCTTTGCTAAAAAGGGTGTGTGTGATGATCATAATTCAACAGTTCTAAATATTATTGTTGTTCAGTCGCTCAGTTGTGTCTGACTCTTTGCAGCTCCACGGACTGTAGCACGCCAGAATTCCCTGTCCTTCACCATCTCTGAGTTGGCTCAAACTCATGTCCATTGAGTTTGTGATGCCATCCAACCATCTCATCCTCTGTCACCCCCTTCTCCTCTTGCCCTCAATCATTCTTAGCATCAGAGTCTTTTCCAATGAGTTGGCTCTTTACATCCAGTGGCCAAAATATTGGAGCTTTAGCTTCAGCAACAGTCCTTCCAATGAATATTCAGGGTTGATTTCCTTGGGATTGACTGGTTTGATCTCCTTGCTGTCCAAGGGATTCTCAAGAGTCTTCTCCAGTTTGAAAGCATCAGTTCTTTGGTGCTCAGCTTTCTTTATGGTTCAATATCACATCCATGTGTGATTATTGGAAAAACCATAGCTTGAACTATATGGACCTTTTTCAGTAAAGTAATGTCTAAGTATAGTGACTGCTTTATTTTCAGGAGGCTGTTTAGGTCAGTAGAAACTCTGCAGCCATGTCATTTAATATGGCCTCAGAATCACTCAACATTACCAAAGTTGCAGAAGTGGAAATTGCCAATATTCTTTTGTTTTCTAGCTTCTTTTCAGACTTAAGTACATTTCCCATTTTTTGCTTATACTCTATAAAAGCCCTCAAAAAGTAGCTGTTACAGAGTTGTGTATTCAGATAAATAATATTTTATTAGATCAAAGAAGCATAAATATAATATTGTCAAATGAACAGAATTTTAAGGAGGGACTTCCCTGGCTACCCAAGGTTAAGACTCCATGCTTCCACTTAGGGGGCACAAGTTTGGTTCCTGGTAGGAGAACTAAGATCCCATATGCCTTGTGCAGCAATGGGCGCGTAGAGGAGAGGGTGTTAAGGAGGCTCATCCCATCGTTAGCATCTCATCTTGTTCATTTCTCACAGTATCCATCACCACTTCCCCCTTCCCTCAACTCCTTTCCAGGTCCTTATTCCCTGTTACCTTTTCTACTTTTCTGAATTATTTTACCAGAGCATAGGCTTGTAGATGCTTGTAATTACCTATGCAATATCATTTTCTACTTCTTCTTTAGGACAAAACCCTCAGAGCTACAATACACCCAGCTAAAAAAATCATTTCCCAGCCTTGCTTGTAGCTAGGCAGAGCCACATGATGGAGTTTGGCCAAAGAGATGGAAACAAAAGCGGTGGAGGAGACTGCCTAGAAGGCTTCTTGAAGATGCTGAGAAGTGGACCCTTTTTGCCCCCTTCCTGCTGGCTTCCCTGGTGGCTCAGATGGTAAAGAATCTGCCTGCAGTGTCGGGGACCTGGTTCAATCTCTGGGTCGGGAAGATCCCCTGGAGGAGGGAATGGCGACTGATTCCAGTATTCTTGCCTAGAGAAGCCCACGGACAAGGAGCCTGGTGGGCTACAGTGCATGGGGTCACAGAGAATCGGACGTGACCGAGTGACTAACGCTTTCCTTTGCACTGCTGACTGTAGGGTGGAAGTAACAGGCAGCGTTTTCCCAGGCAGATGGGAGCAGCGCTGGTGTGTGAAGGATTATGGAGCCAAGACACAAGATGACCACAAAACCACCGCACCAGCCCTGGAATGCCCACTTCCGTGACTTCTTTTGAAAGAAAAGTGAAATACCAGGTTTTAAACACCACGATTGGACTGTTTTCTGTGGCACACAGTTGCAGTTTTTGTGGCAAATGGATAGCAGGCTTGAATATGGTAACTGCTGGACATATTCCCCAGCGGCTCAGTGGTAAATAATCCCCCAGCAGTACAGGACATGTGGGTTCAGTTCTTTTCATTTCTCACAGTATCCATCACCACTTCCCCCTTCCCTCAACTCCTTTCCAGGTCCTTATTCCCTGTTACCTTTTCTACTTTTCTGAATTATTTTACCAGAGCATAGGCTTGTAGATGCTTGTAATTACCTATGCAATATCATTTTCTACTTCTTCTTTAGGACAAAACCCTCAGAGCTACAATACACCCAGCTAAAAAAATCATTTCCCAGCCTTGCTTGTAGCTAGGCAGAGCCACATGATGGAGTTTGGCCAAAGAGATGGAAACAAAAGCGGTGGAGGAGACTGCCTAGAAGGCTTCTTGAAGATGCTGAGAAGTGGACCCTTTTTGCCCCCTTCCTGCTGGCTTCCCTGGTGGCTCAGATGGTAAAGAATCTGCCTGCAGTGTCGGGGACCTGGTTCAATCTCTGGGTCGGGAAGATCCCCTGGAGGAGGGAATGGCGACTGATTCCAGTATTCTTGCCTAGAGAAGCCCACGGACAGAGGAGCCTGGTGGGCTACAGTGCATGGGGTCACAGAGAATCGGACGTGACCGAGTGACTAACGCTTTCCTTTGCACTGCTGACTGTAGGGTGGAAGTAACAGGCAGCGTTTTCCCAGGCAGATGGGAGCAGCGCTGGTGTGTGAAGGATTATGGAGCCAAGACACAAGATGACCACAAAACCACCGCACCAGCCCTGGAATGCCCACTTCCGTGACTTCTTTTGAAAGAAAAGTGAAATACCAGGTTTTAAACACCACGATTGGACTGTTTTCTGTGGCACACAGTTGCAGTTTTTGTGGCAAATGGATAGCAGGCTTGAATATGGTAACTGCTGGACATATTCCCCAGCGGCTCAGTGGTAAATAATCCCCCAGCAGTACAGGACATGTGGGTTCAGTTCTTGGGTCAGGAAGATTCCCTGGAGGAGGTAATGGTAACGCATTCCAGTATTCCTGTCTGAAGAATCCCATGGTGGGCTGTAGTCCACGGGGTTGAAAAGCGTTGGACATGACTGAAAGGACGGAGCACGCACACACATGGGGGACAGTTCAGTGAGGGGACTGTTTACAAGCCTGTGAGCAGGACTAAAGAAACTGAACACATTTACCAACTTCAGAGAAGACTGCTTGGCCCCTACGCCTAAGGAATCAAGGAAGCAGACACACCCAGCAGGGAGTGAGTGACTCAGGAGAACAGTCACCCCCGGTCTCACCTTCCACCTGCTCTTTTCTTCTGCTGTGTCTCCTATTGGCCAAATTAACCATAAATTAGAGGGTAAAGGTAGTCTGTTGAAATAGTCTATAAAAGTCAGCCTCCAAAGGCCCAAGGCAGGTCAGAGAAGGACAGAGAAGGAACCTGGAGGGGCAAATAGGAACCGTTCAGCACAACGGCTTCATTCCTTTCCTGTTTTCAACTCCATTCCCTCACCTGCCCCCAGTTCATCCCCCATTCCACTGTGGGGCTAATAGTATCAGTAATATTCTCTCTTTGCTTAAAATTCTGCAGAGTATCCTAGTTGCCTAGCAAGTAAAGTCCAAGCCCCACTGTGTACACAAGGCCATCACCCTCTGGCTCCACCCCGCTTTCCCAAACCTATTTTTCCGCAAGTTCCCACATGTGTTGCAACATAACCACAATGATCACCATTTCAAGTAATCACCCATGCTTTCACATTTCGTGTGTCTTTTCTCCCTGTGCTTAAGAAACAAAGTATGCTTCTTTCTACTCTATGAAAACTTACCCATATATTAAGGCATAGCTTCAGAGTATATACCCTATGGCCCCTTCCTGAACCTTTGGGCAGAGTCTCTACCTCCTTGTGAATGTGAGCACTCTGTTTCTCTCCCCTGTATGGTCTGCCAACTACCGACTCCCTCCTTTAGTCCCTGCGTGTTCTTTTCTCAGTGAATGGCCTGCTGGTTGCCTAAGACTATACTTTGGAATCATATTTGACACCTCTTTTCCCTCTCATTTCTCATATTCAATCCTCCAGCAAATACTAGTGCTTGTATCTCCAACACATACACGTAATTCAACCCCTTGTCACTACCTACCCGGGTCCACCACCCAGTTCCTGCTGTATTGTTATCATAGTCTTCTTTACATCAGCCACCACCACTCCCTGAACAGCAGAGCAGCAAGAGTCAGCCTTCTAAAATCTAGGCGGGATAAATCACTTTTCTGTTCAACATTGTCCACTGGCTTCTCATCTCACCCAAAGGAAAAGCCAAGCCAAAAGTCTTGCAATGAACTACAAAGTCCTAAGTGATATAATCCCCACTCCCTGACACACACACACATGCACACAACCTCTTACTTCATTAGCTCTTTTTCTTCATAATTCCTGTCTCACTTACTTCATTCCAGTGATGTTTGTGTCTTGCTATTACTAGAGTCATCAAGCCTATGTCCTCAAACTTTTGCAACACTCTGACTTAAATGTTATCATCCTCCACACTCCCATCCCACATGGTTTATTGTGAATTATTGAAGTTTTCTGTCCAATTAGTTTCTTTCCGGTGAGGCCATTTCTAACAACACTATGGAAACTAGAAACATCTCTGCTCCCCTCACTGCCGGCATGTACTCCTCTTTACCACAACTCTTATCCTCATGGATGAATTCAGGAAGAAGTGCAGAGAGGCCCGTCTCCGTGGTGGTGACATCAGGTCAGAGAGGTGAGAAGCACTATAGGGTTTCCTGGAGAAGGAAATGGCAGCCCACTCCAGTGTTCTTGCCTGGAGAATCCTGTGGACAGAGGAGCCTGGTAGGCTGCTGTCCATAGGGTCGCACAGAGTCAGCCACGACTGAGGTAACTTAGCATGCATGCATGCATTGGAGAAGGAAATGGCAACCCACTCAAGTGTTATTGCCTGGAGAATCCCAGGGACAGAGGAACCTGGTGGGCTGCCATCTATGGGGTTGCACAGAGTTGGACACAACTGAAGTGACTTAGCAGCAGCAGTAGGGTTTCCTGGTCTAAAGTCCCCAGTGGTACACCACAGAAGTGTTTTTTTTCTGTTCTGGTATCAGTAGAGGCTAATGATACTCATCAGTGGCCTGGTGAACAGTCACAGAACTTTGTTCAAAATTGCAAGTTAATTTGTTATCTCCTCAAAGCAAATTCACAGTTTGTCATTCAGTCGAATCAGAATGACAACACAATGGGAGAAAGCAGACTGGTCAAATTTATCTCTAATATTAAGCTTTTAGTATTTTAAAGAAAGCTTTTTACTCACTGTTTAACCAAGAAGAGTGTCATGGCTGTAGCAGAGGAGATGCAGGGTAGTTTTCCCTATAATTCTTTCAGAAGATTTGGCAAAGAACCCAATGTGGGCAAAAGAAATAATATCCCAATAATACTATTTGAAATAATAAAACTTGGAAGGATAAGAAAATTTGCTATTTCTCCTATTCACTGTGCTACCCATGGATTTTCTAAATATGGTATGGTGGGAGGGAAAGGGAACAAAGACAGGCACACTGTTATTTAGCTAGTATAGTTTTTGCC
Source organism: Madoqua kirkii (assembly GCA_006408675.1). Lineage (NCBI taxonomy): Eukaryota > Metazoa > Chordata > Mammalia > Artiodactyla > Bovidae > Madoqua > Madoqua kirkii. The sequence continues at coordinate 7,952 of SJYC01005563.1, read as the reverse complement.
ATTTGGTCCATCAAAAAGTTGATGATTTCTTTCACTGGGGCTTCTGTTGGGGTCAACTCACCTTCACAGGAATCATCTTGGGTGTTCCCTTTCCAGATAGCCCAAGGAATCCACACTTGGTCCATGTGACATCTGAATGCATCCTGTCCTACCAAATTGTCCCATCAGAGTCACGCCTTTTTCTTCAGCCATCAAAGCTACCTTCAACCTGCCTCTCCTTTAGACATTTGTGGGAATTGGATAGCATGTAAGCCCCTGAGCCTTTGACTATAAGTAAGAGGGAAGCATCCCGTCCTGTTCCCTAGGTAGAGAGGAGGAGAAATGTCATAGCACTCTCAAAATAAATAAAGACCACCTTGATGAAAACAGATTCTATTTGTTCACAGCCAATTAGAATAAGGAAGTCAGCAGCATCACTGGAGTTTGGCAGAGAATCAAAGGCAGGCAGAGGAACAGGAAAGCTCCAGAGTATGGGAAGATGAGTGACTTCAGGTATGCTCTGATTGGAGATGGGTGGTGTAGGGAAGAGCCAGAGAAGACCTAACTAGAAGCAGGGTATCTTTTTTTTTTTTTACTTTAATTATTTTTAATTGAAGGATAACTGCTTTACAGTATTATATTGGTTTATGCCAAACATAAACATAATCAGCCACAGGTATACCTATCTCCCCTCTCCTGAACATCCCTCCCATCTCCCTTCACACAGAGCTGAACCAGAGCATCTTTATGTGATGGGTTTGAGGTGCATATCTGGATTTTTCTGACTAGTGCTCAGTTGAAAGTGAAGTTAAAAAAATAGGAAGCTGGCAGTAATGGACCAAGTCCTAACTATTCTGGCTGATTGTTACAGAGGCTGGGCTTTGGCTTTCCCAGCTGGCTGCTGCTGAGAATGTGGTGAGTGTTCTTTTAATATATACAATCTAGTCACTGTTCATTTGTATATTTAGTCTCTTATGATTCTCCCCCTAGGGAAGTTGTACTTACTCATTTCCATTAATTTCCAAGCTTCTCCTTAAAGTGTCTTTAAGGTAGGCTAAGACTGGTTCCAAATAGGAAAAGGAGTATGTCAAGGCTGTATACTGTCACCCTGCTTATTTAACTTCTATGCAGAGTACATCACGAGAAACGCTGGACTGGAAGAAACAAAAGCTGGAATCAAGATTGCTGGGAGAAATATTAAGAACCTCAGATATGCAGATGACACCACCCTTATGGCAGAAAGTGAAGAGGAACTAAAAAGCCTTTTGATGAAAGTGAAAAAGGAGAGTGAAAAGGTTGGCTTAAAGCTCAACATTCAGGAAATGAAGATCATGGCATCTGGTCCCATCACCTCATGGGAAATAGATGGGGAAACAGTGGAAACAGTGGCAGACTTTCTTTTTTGGGGCTCCAAAATCACTGCAGATGGTGACTACAGCCATGAAATTAAAAGATGCTTACTCTTTGGAAGAAAAGTTATAACCAACCTAGATAGCATATTCAAAAGCAGAGACATTACTTTTCTGACTAAGGTCCATCTACTCAAGGCTATGGTTTTTCCTGTGGTCATGTATGGGTGTGAGAGTTGGACTGTGAAGAAAGCTGAGCACCAAAGAACTGATGCTTTTGAGCTGTGGTTTTGGAGAAGACTCTTGAGAGTCCCTTGGGCTGCAAGGAGATCCAACCAGTCCATTCTGAAGGAGATCAGCCCTGGGATTTCTTTGGAAGGAATGATGCTGAAGCTGAAACTCCAGTACTTTGGGGCCACCTCATGCGAAGAGTTGACTCACTGGAAAAGACTCTGATGCTGGGAAGGATTGGGGGCAGGAGGAGAAGGGGACGACAGAGGATGAGATGGCTGGATGGCATCATAGACTCAATGGACGTGAGTCTGAGTGAACTCCAGGAGTTGGTGATGGACAGGGAGGCCTGGTGTGCTGTGATTCATGAGGTTGCAAAGAGTCGGACATGACTGAGCAGCTGAACTGAACTGAACTGAAGAATGCATCACCTCATTAATTTTCAAACTGTCTCTTTTTCAGTGATTTAGTCACTAAGCTTGTCTGACTCTTGCGATCCCATGAACTGTAGTCCACCAGGCTCCTCTGTCCATGGGATTTCCTAGGCAAGAATACTGTAGTGGGTTGCCATTTCCTTCTCCAGGAAGGATTCTTTTTTAGTCATCTCTTTTTATAATTTGTCAGTAATTCAACATTCTGTTCTCAAGTTTAGAGCCTCACCTGAAGCTGAGAAAATAGTAACCACCCTACTTTCATATCCCGTTACATAGATCTCAGTACAGAGGTCTCATCTGAGACGTTCGGCAGCAAGAAAGGAAGAGAAATTAAATGAAGCTTAGAATGCACAATCAGGCAAATCAGTCCTTTTCCCTTCTCTTCTTCTCATTTTCTTTTCCAAACTATAAGCCCTCACAAACTCCTCAGCATGGCTAGATCCTTTGGCCCCAAGACTTGGTCCAGCCTTGCTCCTCTGGTCTCATTTCCCACCACTTCCAAACACCACCTTGTGTGTCCACTGCCAGAAGTGAAGCTGAGCAGGACCCCGAGGGGCCTTCCCAGGAACAGACCCCTCCCCGCTGTCTCCTGCCTCTTGTTTGCAAACAATCTGCAGGCTCCTAGGCCTTCCCTGAGTTCCAAAGAGAAAATTCAATCAGAAAAGTGAGAAAATGGAGAAATTAAGTAAAATAGTCAAGTGAGACAAGATAATACTAGTTTAAGCATAAAACAAAGTGAAGGATTTTTAGTTCCCCGTCAAGGGCTATAGAGAATATTCTGAGCCCTATCCTTGAGTTGTGTTGCAGATATTAAAATCCTTACCAGGTGGGAGAAGTTAACTGGATGCTAAACACCCTCACATAGACCCCAGGCCTGTTGGAATGCAGAAGACTGATGATGTTGACCCCTGAACTACTGGCTGGGTTACCTCCCATCAACCAAGAACGTGAATGAGTTGATCACTCATCCTGCAACCGTTTCCTTACCTTGCCTTTAAAACTGCTTCTCTGAAAGCCATTTGGGAGTTCATGTTTCCTGAGCATAAGCTACCATTCTCCTTCCTTCACTCCACAATGGGTGCTTTGCAATAAATACTCTACTTTCCTTCACCACAATCTGGTATCAGTAGATTGCTTTGCTATGCATTGGGTAGGCAGATTCAAGTTTTCAGCGTTCCAAAGAATATCAAGGAGAGATAAGAGAATCCTCCTCAGTGATTAATGTAAAGAAATATAGGAAAACAATAGAACGGGAAGGACTAGAGATCTCTTCAAGAAAATTAGAGATATCAAGGGTACACTTAATGCAAAGATGGACACAATAAAGGACAGAAATGGTATGGACCTAAGAGAAGCAGAAGATATGAAGAAGAGGTGACAAGAATACATAGAAGAACTACACAAAAAAGATCTTCATGACTCAGATAATCACGATGGTGTGATCGTTCACCTAGAGCCAGACATCCTGGAATGCAAAGTCAAACGGGCTGTAGAGAGCATCACTATGAACAAAGCTACTGGAGGTGATGAAATTCCAGCTGAGCTATTTCAAATCCTGGAAGATGATGCTGTGAAAATGCTGCACTCAATGTCAGCGAATTTGAAAAACTCAGCAGTGGCCACAGAACTAGAAAAGGTCAGTTTTCATTCCAATCCCAAAGAGCCTCTTGAGGAAAGTGAAAGAGGAGAGTGAAAAACCTGGCTTAAAATTCAACACTCAAAAACAGAAGATCATGGCATCCTGTCCCATCACTTCATGGCAAATAGATGGCGAAACGATGGAAACAGTGACAGACTTTATTTTCTTGGGTTCCAAAATCACTACAGATGGTGACTTCAGCCAAGAAATTAAAAGACGCTTGCTCCTTGGAAGAAAAGTTATGGCCAAATTACACAGCATATTAAAAACCAGAGACATTATTTTGCCAACAAAGGTCTATCTAGTCAAGGCTATGTATTTTCCAGTAGCCATGTATGGATGTGAGAGTTGGACTGTGAAGAAAGCTGAGCACTGAAGAATTGATGCTTTTGAACTGTGGTGTTGGAGAAGACTCTTGAGAGTCCCTTGGACTGCAAGGAGATCCAACCAGTCCATCCTAAAGGAAACCAATCTTGAATATTCATTGGAAGGACCGATGCTGAAGCTGAAACTCCAATACTTTGGCCACCTGATGTGAATAACTGACTCACCGGAAAAGATGTTGAGGCTGGGAAAGATTGAAGGCAGGAGGAGAACAGAGGATAATATGGTTGGATGACTTGATGGACATAAGCATGAGCAAGCTCCGGAAGTTGATGATGGACAGGGAGGCCTGGTGTGCTGCAGTCCATGGGGTCGCAAAGAGTAGGACACAACTGAGGGACTCAAGAACAACAACAACAGAATACTACATAAATTTACTTGATAAAGCCTCATCAGGGATTCCCAAGGACTGACTCCAGTTTTGAAAGAAATTCTACTGTAGACAAAATGTTATCAAACAGCATTGCATGCTACAGAGAAATCATTCATGAAAAGAAGTCAATCAGTGTGGCAACCTTCATCACTGTTTTATTGTGAGAAATTTCCACAGCCACCCAACCTTTAGCAACAATTCTCTGATAAGCCAGCAGCCATCAACAATAAAAAAGGCTCTCCTCTGGCAAAAAAATTATGACTTGCTGAAGTTTCAAATGATGGTTATCATATTTTAGCAATAAAGTATTTTTAAATTAAGATATGCACATTGTTTATTTAGACATAATGCTATTTCTCATTTAATAGGCTACAATATATTGTAACCATAACTTCTATGTGCATTAGGAAACCAAAAGATTCATGTGACTCCCTTTATTATGATATTTGGTTTATAGCAGTGGTCTGGAACCAAACTTGTAATATGCCCACCTACCTGTATTTAGAAACAGAATTTTCTATAGTTTCCCTAATTTGTAGATCTTTTATGAAAGGCTATCTTAGGGTGCAAATAGTCCGTTAATTCAGTCAACTGACCAACAACCAAAATACCAAATATACAGAGGACCATTCTGGGTTTGAAATACTAAAGTGTGTAAAACATAGTCTCTGTCTTCAGTGAAGTTCTAATTACTTGGCATTTCAAGGTGTCATAGCTCTAAGAAGATAAAATGTGGGAAAGCCATTCAGACTGAGTGAGGGGGTTGCTTTAACTAAGGTAGTCACTTCTTTGCTGTTACATTTTGATTGATACTTGAATGATGAGTAGGAGGCAGACATGTGGTTAAGGCAAAACAGATGTCAAAATCCTGAGATGGAAAGGAGCCGTCTGTTTAAGAGGCAGAAAAAGCAATGTGGCTGGGAAGTAGGAAACAAAGGAGAGGCAGGGCAGCAGGGGAAGGAGCACACAGGCGTTGCAAGGATGGCAGATTCCTTTTTCTGGTTATAAAGAGAAGGCATTGGGTGATTTTAAACCAAGGTCGGGCAGGGTTTGCATCGCCCTGTAGAAAGCTCACTTTGGCTTTTGTGTACAGAATTAAGGAGGCAAGTGTTCTCAGAAGCACATGATTTCCCTACTTAAGATTTGTTCTGCTAGAAGACCAATTTAGAGGCTGTTGCAACCCACTCTAGGGTTCTTGCCTGGAGAATCCCAGGGACGGGGGAGCCTGGTGCGCTGCCGTCTATGGGGTCGCACAGAGTTGGACACGACTGAAGCAACTTAGCAGCAGCAGCCAGCCATAGTTTGAACAACAAAAAAATGGTAGTTTTGCAGTATTAATGGCAGAATATATTTGAGGAATAGAACTTGTAGATTCTACTGATGTGTGTGTGTGTGTGTGTGTTAGTTAATCAGTCACATCTGATTCTTTGCAACTCCGGGGACTGTAGCCCACACGTCTCCTATGTACATGGGATTCTCTAGGCAAGAATACTGGAGTGGGTAGCCATTCCCTTCTCCAGGGGATCTTCCCGACCCAGAGATCAAACCTAGTTCTCCTGCACTGCACGTGGACTTTACAATCTGAGCCACCAGGGAAGCCCAGATCCTACTGAAGAATTAGATGAATTAGAAGATATCAAATACTTGATTTCTTGGTTCTCCTCATTGTTGTACTATGTGCAGTAGTATCTTTCTGAGCCCTCTATTTTAAAAAAATCCCAAACTCCAATTTTCCTGAGTATTCATCCTAATTTGATAATGAAGAGATAATCATATTAGGTGTTTTGTCACAGAATAAAGATTTATCTAAAAGTAACATGTAATCTCCACCCTTAAATACAGGGAGGCCAGCTGTATTTTTAAGAACTCCCAACCCACAGAATCATAATTACAGTTTTAACCAACACTTATTTCAATATACTAGGACAATTTTTCCATTTCTTTTTCATTTGTTTGGCTTCTCATTTGGAGTTCAAATTCCTATGAAAGCACAAACACATATTATTTATCCCTGGATTCTCAGACCCAGTTCAGTTCAGTCCCTCAGTCATGCCCAACTCTTTGTGACCTCATGGACCCCAGGATGCCAGGCTTCCTTATCCATTACCAACTCCCAGAGTTCACTCAAACTCACGTCCATAGAGTCGATGATGCCATCCAGCCATCTCATCCTCTGTCGTCCCCTTCTCCTCCCACCTTCAATTTTTACCAGCATCAGGAACTTTTCAAAGGAGTCAGCTTTTTTGCATCAGGTGGTCAAAGTATTGGAGTTTCAGCTTCAGCATCAGTCCTTCCAATGAATATTCAGGACTGATTTCCTTTAGGATGGACTGTTTGGATCTCTTTGCAGTCCAAGGGACTCTCAAGAGTCTTCTCCAACACCACAGTTCAAAAGCATCAATTCTTCGGTGCTCAGCTTTCTTCACAGTCTAACTCTCACACATGACCACAGGAAAAACCATAGCCTTGACTAGATGGACCTTTGTTGGCAAAGTAAAGTCTCTGCAGTTTAATATGCTGTCTAGTTTGGTCATAACTTTTCTTCCAAGGAGCAAGCATCTTTTAATTTCATGGCTGCAGTCACCATCTGCAGTGATTTTGGAGCCCCTAAAAAGAAAGTCTGACACTGTTTCCACTGTTTCCCCATCTATCTGCCATGAAATGATGGGACAGGATGCCATGATCTTGAATCTTGAGTTTTAAGACAAATTTTTTACTCTCTTCTTTCACTTTCACCAAGAGGCTCTTTAGTTTTTCAATTTCTGCCATAAGGGTGGTATCATCTGCATATCTGAGGTTGTTGATGTTTCTCCCATCAATAGATTCCAGCTTGTGCTTCATCCAGCCCAGCATTTCTCATGATGTGCTCTGCATTAAGTTAAATAAGCTAGGCGACAATATACAATTTTGACGTACTCCTTTTCCTATTTGGAACCAGTCTGTTGTTCCATGTCTAGTTCTAACTGTTGCTTCCTGACCTGCAAACATATTTCTCAAGAGGCAGGTCAGGTGGTCTGGTATTCCCATCTCTTTCAGAATTTCCCACAGTTTTTTTGTGATCCACACAGTCAAAGGCTTTGGCACAGTCAATAAAGCAAAAATAGATGTTTTTCTGGAACTCTCTTGCTTTTTTGATGATCCAGCGGATGTTGGCAATTTGATCTATGGTTCCTCTGCCTTTTCTAAAACCAGCTTGAACATCTGGAAGTTCGTGGTTCACATATTGTCGAAGCCTGGCTTGGAGAATTTTGAGCATTACTTTATACTAGTGTGTGAGATGAGTGCAATTGTGCGGTAGTTTGAGCATTCTTTGGCACTGACTTTCTTTGGGATTGGAATGAAAACTGACCTTTTTCAGTCCTGTGACACTGCTTTCCAAACTCACTGACATATTGAGTGTGCAGCACTTTCACAGCATCATCTTTTAAGATCTGAAACAGCTCAACTGGGATTCCATCACCTCCACTAGCTTTGTTCGTAGTGATGCTCCTAAGGCTCACTTGACTTCACATTCCAGGATGTCTGGCTCTAGGTGGGTGCTCACACATCATGATTATCTGGGC
>SJYC01005561.1:0-26543 GCA_006408675.1 Madoqua kirkii | reverse complement strand
ACCTAGCATCTTATTCTTTCATTTTTCAATTATGAGTTTAAATTTTAAAATAATCTTGTTTATACACTTATTTGGCAGTAAATCACTATAAATTTCTAAGTGACATAATAGAATATATAATTTGTGATTATAACTTTCAAAATAGAGAAATACTTAAAAAGCATCATTTGAGAACGAATGAAAATACTTGTAGTAAAAAAGTTCAAATTTAGAAAACAAGTGAATAAATTATTTGTTAAAATTTATAAAAGTAAAAGTATTTTGCTTCTAACAAATACTGAGCTTTTGATACCCTGCTGAGTGGCTTGTGAATTTATTATTTGTGGAGATTCAGGTCAGTTGAACAGTTTTAACTGAGCTCCTCCCCTTTACCTGGTGTTGGGGATACAGCAGTACAAAGGCTCTGTGATGAAGAGATTTTTGGAGGCTTCTGAAGAAAGCTTTCTCATTTCCCACAGAAGGGCTTCTGTGTCTCTCCCTGGTCATGAAGCGGAGAAACACTGAGCTTGGAGGTTTGGTAGCCATGTGGCACCACAAGGGGGAGCCCGCAGTGGGGTGAGGCTGAACTCACCCGGGAGGACTGCAGAACAGAGGGAGAGAAACTTGCGGTTTGATGTTCTTAGTTGCTGAATCAAACCTGTCCTGATCCATCTTTAAACTTGCCAGCTATTTAAACCAATACATCCCTGTAACTGTGTAAGCTATTTTCTGTTCCCTACATCTAAGACATCGTAACTAACACAAGGGGGCGGTCCTCCATATATCTGCGTTAGTACCCTGTACTTCTCTATGTCCGCACGTTTCTCATGGTATTATATCAAGTTACTTGTCTGAATATTGTATGCTAATCCATACACATGGAATCTAGAAAAATGGTACTGATGAACCTATTTGTAGGGCAAGAATAGAGTCACGGGTGTAGAGAATGGGCTTCTGGGCATAGTTGGGGGAGGAGTAGAGGGAGGAACCTAGAGTAGCGCTGACGTGTATCCACTGCCGCGGGTGAGACAGACAGCTCGTGGGAAGCCGCAGTCTAGCGCAGGGAGCTCAGCCTGGGGCTCTGTGACGACCTGGAGGGGCAGGATGGGGTGCAGGGAGGAGGCTCAAGAGGGAGCGGATATGCGTGTACTTTCGTAGCTGATTCACACTGTTGTACAGCAGAAGCCGACACATTGTAAAGCAATTATCCTCCAAGTAAAAATTTTAAAAAATTACTAGTCTGTAGACTTCCAACGTGTTAAGCAGCAGTTGTATTTATTCTGTATACTGATTTCTACTCACTCAGTAAAGAGCTAACCAGGTCTAGACACCTCAGGTATTTGTCAAATGTGCAAGAAGAAATTGTGCTGTCAAGGGATCTTATATTATTTGATTTCTTAACTTTCACTTATTATGCATCGTTTTTCTTGATTCTTTTTTATAGCAAAAAACACAGAAAATCACACAAATCCATGTATATTTGTGTTGCATGTGTTGCATAACCCCTAATTTTCTCTTTTTATCCAGAAAAAAAATTGTCATCTGCCAGTTTAGGCAGGTCAAGATTTTAGGATAGTGTTCTTTTGTATATCTTAAAAATGCATACAAAAAGAATTATACTATATATAATATTCAGTTCGGTTCAGTCCCTCAGTTGTGTCCGACTCTTTGCGACCCCATGAATCAGCACGCCAGGCTTCCCTGTCCATCACCAACTCCCGGAGTTCACTCAGACTCACGCTCATCAAGTCGGTGATGCCATCCAGCCATCTCATCCTCTGTCGTCCCCTTCTCCTCCTGCCCCCAATTCCTCCCAGCATCAGAGTCTTTCCCAATGAGTCAACTCTTTGCATCAGGTGGCCAAAGTACTGGAGTTTCAGCTTTAGCATCATTCTTTCCAAAGAACACCCAAGATTGATCTCCTTCAGAATGGACTGGTTGGATCTCCTTGCAGTTCAAGGGACTCTCAAGAGTCTTCTCCAACACCACAGTTCAAAAGCATCAATTCTTCGGCACTCAGCTTTCTTCACAATCCAACTCTCAAATCCATACATGACTACTGGAAAAACCATAGCCTTGACTAGATGGGTCTTTGTTGGCAAAGTAATGTCTCTGCTTTTCAATACACTATCTAGGTTGGTCATAATTTTCCTTGCAAGAAATAAGCATCTTAATTTCATGGCTACAGTCACCATCTGCAGTGATTTTGGAGCCCAAAAAAAGAAAGTCTGACACTGTTTCCACTGTTTCCCCATCTACTTCCCATGAAGTGATGGGACCAGAATCCATGATCTTCGTTTTCTGAATGTTGAGCTTTAAGCCAACTTTTTCACTCTCCTCTTTCACTTTCATCAAGAGGCTCTTTAGCTCCTCTTCACTTTCTCCCATAAGGGTGGTGTCATCTGCGTATCTGAGGTTATTGATATTTCTCCCGGCAATCTTCATTCTAGCTTGTGCTTCTTCCAGCCCAGCGTTTCTCATGATATATAATATTAAGCAACCTATTTTTTGGTAGCTCATTCATTTTAACGGCTGCATAGCTTCCTCATCACAGGAAGATATCATATCTTATTTATGCTACCATCTATTAGTGGAGATTTGCATTGGTTCCAGCTTTCACTGTTAAATGATACTTCAATGAATGACTCTGTTTATGTCTTCTCTGAGAGCTTTGCTATGATAATAGGCCTAAACAAGAAACTGATGGTCAAAGGGTACCCACATTTGAAAGTGTACTGGATACTGGATATTGTCAAACTCCTTTCTTTCCAAAATGACTGAAAACTTTCAGATTTTTATGTATTTTAAAATTACTTTCCAAAATAGTTATACCAATGTATACTTTAATCAATAACCTGAAAGGGTACTCATTTATCCACATCACTGCTAAAACTTGGAATTGTTAGAAGTTTTCTATTTTTACTAATCTGATGGATGTGAAACCATTATAATTGTTTTAATATTTTTGCCCAAATTACTAGTAACAATGCAATCTTTTTATGTATTTAATCATTAGCATGCTTTCTACTATTTCAAGGACTAACCTGCTCAAATTCATTGCCTATTGCCAACTCTGGATTAGAAGGGGCTAGACTTTTTTACTCTTTTTTCTACCTTATATGTAATAATTTATTAAGTATGTTTGATATGAATCCTTTGTTTTATATGTTGTGAATATATTCTCTTTGTCTGATAATTATCTTTTTAGTCAGTCAGTCAGTCAGTTCAGTTACTCAGTTGTGTCCACCTCTTTGCAACCCCATCGACTGCAGCACGCCAAGCCTCCCTGTCCATCACCAACTTCCAGGGTTTACTCAAACTCATGTCAATTGAGTCAGTGATGCCATCCAACCATCTCAACCAAAGTTGTTCAACATGTGGCTTATAAATACAAAACATATTAACAGAAACAACTGCCACCATGTATACACCTGGGTAATGATTAGAGAAAAACAGCATATCGGATAAGAACAGCTAATCAAAAAGTTGTTCATGAAATATTTGGAAACATAAGAAATTGGACATGCTTTAGCACTAATTATTTTACATGTACACATATATAGAACAAGTTCTGGGAGTTGGTGATGGACAGGGAAGCTGGCATGCTGCAGTCCATGGGGTCAAAAAGAGTTGGGCATGACTGAGCGACTGAAATGACTGACTTGATACATATATAGAAAATATGTACAAAATAGCATATCAATAAAATTTACATAATGATAATAGATGTATAATGATAACCATGATTTTTAAAATGATGCCAAAATTAAGAAATAGCTTCTGGGCACATATCAAACCTAACCACTCTCAGTAAAACATGCTCTAAAGATAAAATTGAAAGTGTGACTTTAAAGTCTTCTGGTGAAACCTCAGAAAACTCTAAGGGGAATATTTTTGTTCAACATAGTCTTTTAAGAAGCCCATAATATTTTTCTTAGGTCGTTTTAGCCGAAGTCGGAGGTAGAGAAGGATTTATCTTAAAAAGATTTGTGTGTGTGACTTTTGTTTAATGAGCTAAATTTCAATGAGATTCATGAAAGACAAAAAAAAATTTTTTCAGGGACTTACATTGCAGAAACACCACCTGTTTGGATGACAAAGTTTAGAAATAGCACAAAATGAAAACAAGCCTTACGTTATCTCAGATTTAGAGAAATGTAGTATCTCATGTGTTGTTGTTCAGTCACCAAGGCATGTCTGACTCTTCACGACCCTGTGGGCTACAGCCCACCAGGCTTCCTTGTCCCTCACAATATCTCATACATATTAAAATGTAAAGGGATTCTATAAAAGGTGTTGAAAAGAATTCTGTAAAATGTCACTACTGTTTCTGGGTGGTTGGACCTTGGGATGATGTCTTCTATCTCCTTCTACTAATCGGTACTTTTCAAATTTTCCATGAGTGTGAGTTATATTGCTTATCCTTCTAAAAACGCATAGAAACAAACGAACAAGAACGTAGGAGGCCAAACAAGATCAGCACTCAATGTCTGCTAGACACATCAGGAGGTTAATGACCATTTCCCCTCCTTGTTATTAGGCTTGTCTAGCGACTTAGACGGTGAAGAATCTGCCTGCAATGAGGGAGACCCAGGATTGATCCCTGGGTCAGGAAGATCCCCTGGAGTTGGAAATGGCAACCCACTCTAGTATGCTTGTATGGAGAATTCTGTGGACAGAGGATCCCGGCAGGCTCTGTACCTATGGGGTCGCAAAGAGTTGAACACAACATAGCAACTAACACAGAGTCCTAGCCATTGTTGTGTTTTACTCCCTTTCCTTGACAAGCTTCTCAAATGTGTGGATTATATTTATCCTGAAGTTGCTTCTTGCAATTATTTCTTTAAACCTCTGAAATCTAGCTCATGTCACTCTACTCTTCTGAAAATGATCTTCAATCTTCACCAATCACAGACTGCTGTCTAATGAACAGTCTCTCAACCTGTGATCCTGTAACTCCTTTGTTACAAAAGTTGAAAAGCACTTAGAATATGGAGAAAAAGCTGCATCAGGGGAGTAAATATGATCTTGTTTTAGAAAAATAAATGTTGTCCTTTGTGAAGTAAAAGGAGCACAGTTGTAGAAGAATTACCATTTGCACTTCCTTTTTTGGGAGATGTCTATTCATGACCTTTGCCCACATTTTATTACTGAGGGTTGTCGTTGTTAAGTTGCTAAGTCATGTGGGACTCTTTTGTGATGTCCTTTTTATCAGTTCGCTTGAATTCTTGCCATTAAGGTATTATTAATGATCTTAACTCATTTTCATATTTGTGATTTTCTCATTTGCCTTATGATTTTATTTTTGCATTTTTGAGTCTTTTTGTTATAAATATATGGTCCATATAACAAACTCCAACACAGACATGCATAAAACACAAAGCAGAGGACAGGATAACATGGTATGAAAAAATCATCCTAAACTAATCCTTCCCCCCTTTTCATACCTCCTCAGTTTGTTTACAGCATTGTTTAAGATCATGTGTGTATCACGTGCTTTCAATAGAGCTTTTCATTTCTCCAGGATGGCCTGGTGTTTTGAATTTGAAGGAGAAGAGAAGGGAAGTCTTGCTGCCTCTACTGAACCCCTAGTGTCCTTTCTGCCTGAAATCTGAGTGGAAATATTACTGGTCTAGAACTTCCATGGGAAGTATGGCAAAATATTTTGGTGACCAAAGAAACAATATGAAATGACCCTTTGTTTCAGACTTGATTTGTCAAGTCATCTATGAAAACAAATCACAAAACCATTAAAAAGAATTAGCGAAAGCTATATTAACATAGCTTTATTAATACGAGTTCCTCTGCAAACACAAACCCACCAGACAGCTGTTTCCAGAAGAAAGCACTAATGGGTCTCCTAGTACTGGTCTCTACAGTTCTATATAACACATTGTTCGCTGCAATCAAGGGAACACTCTAAAGCTTGGCAGGCACACAAAGACAGATATTTTGGCTGCCAGTATTTGCTGATCTTTCTTTCCTTTGAGAGAGGGAAGAAAGGGAAACAAATTTGTCCAAAGGACCCAGATATACAATTTTTATTTTACCTAGGTAAATTTCCATGAATTTGCTACTGTGATGAATTTTGTTTATATTGTTGAGGTTTGTATTGTATCTACTTAACTGAGCAAATTGTTTATCAGGTCCTTGAACACAGACAATGAGAGTCATTGCAGTCTGCTTTTAAGACTACGGATATAGAACTCTCTCCCTCCCTTTCTTTCTTCCCCTTCAGGGAAAAAAAGTCCAGGAGCCCAGGCAATAAATTCTCCTAACCTTCTCCCCTTATCCCAGAATAGTAAATATAGCTTCTTTGTGGAGATGGTAGACTTTGCCATTCACGTATTCATTTATTCTTTAAACATTTATAAAATAACATTTATATAAGCTCTCCTTTAGTCACCAGAGATGCAGAGATGAATAGAATACAGGCCTTACCTTGAGTCCCTGCCAGAGGACAAGTCAGAGCTACAAAATATTATTGCCAGTGATGTCAAATTACAATACACAAGAAAAGAGTCAGGATTTGTAGAAAGTGGCTAAGAGAACTCACACATAGAATCACCACATAGACATGGAAGATGATGTTAGAGCTGCATGTAGATTTAGGAGGTTGAAAAGGGTTGCTTAGGTAGGCAAGGCAGGGACAAGTATTCTAGAAGAAGAAAAGAATGAATGAAGCACCAAAGATTATTTCCCCTTTTTTGCTTTCTCTATTCTCTCACTCAGTAAACTCTTTCTCACCACTTTCTTTCATTCCCTTCATTTAAAAAAAATCTGACCAATCAGACAACAGGAATTAAGTTTAATGTATATGAAACTTCTCAAAATGCTCAAAGGAAGGATGCCCTGGAACTATAAATATATTCAAATAATTTACAAAATATCATTATGTTAATGAATTAGTGTTTCTTGAATCATCTTTTAATTTTATGCAAAGTATTTCTAGTCTATGGAAAGAAAAAAAGAGTGTGTACACAAAGATTTATATGCAGGGATGTTTAATGTCACATCATTTATAATAAAAAATGGGAATACCCAAGTTCTAACTTGAGACAACTAGTTATATAAATTATACACATTAGTATGACACAGAGAGATGCTCATTACATTTTTCTTAATTGAAATAGTTACAAAAATCTGCAAAGTATGGTCTCATTTGTATTAGTTCAGTTCAGTTCAGTGGCTCAGTCATGTCCAACCCTTTACAAACCTGTGGACTGCAGCATGCCAGGCTTCCCTGGCCACCACCAGCCCCTGAAGCTTGCTCAAACTCATGTCCACTGAGTCAGTGATGCCATCCAACCATCTCATCCTCTGTTGGTCCCTTTTCCTCCTGCCTTTAATCTTTCCCAGTATCAAGGTCTTTTCCAAAGAGTCAGTTCTTCACGTCAAGTGGCTAAAGTATTGGAGTTTCAGCTTCAGCATCAGTCCTTCCAAAGAATATTCAGGACTGATTTCCTTTAGGATGGACTGATTTGATCTCCTTGCAGTCCAAAGGACTTTGAAGAGTCATATTTGTACAGAAATGCATAAAAGAGAAATTGCACAAAGAATATACTGTCTGTGGAAGAAATACTATTATTTCCAGGTCCTGGAGTTGCAGTTAATTTTTATTATCTCTTTCTGTGTTTTCAGTACTGTCTATAATAAATATGTCTCATTTTATAATCATAAGAAAAATCATAATAAATTTCAGCAGCAGAGGTTGGGTCAAATAATAGTTTAGTGGACTTCTGTAATTTTAACTCAGATCTTTCCTTTCTAAATGAAAGATCAAAGGGAAATAAACACAAGGAATGTCTGCTTGTCTCATAAAGGAGAACTGTGACGTTGGGTTTTAATCAATTGGAAAAACATTTGAAAAAACTAGTGGAAACTGTTATTCAGATTCAAACACTTCTGCTTGAAATCAAAATTTCAAATATTTTTCTGTCTTCAACTTTAAGTAAAAAACTTTTAAAAGCATAGCACATATTTTGAATTAAGCCTGTTCACTTTCAGATGAACTTCAAGATATAATTTTAAAGCATATCTTTTAAAAGATAATTAAGATTGAATTATTACTGACTTAAAGAGTATTCTTTTTGTATACTACAGTTTAGCAGCCAGATACAGATTAGTATTTATCAATCCAAGGTGACATTTGCTCTGTCAATAATGTTGCTTAGAAATGAACTCTCAAAATTTGTCTTTCTTAGCATCTGTTCTGATTTTTAAAGTAAAGTTCTAGCATTGTAAAAGCTATTCTCTTCTTTCACAGATGACAAATACGTCATCAGTGAGGTTGTGATGTATTGATTTGTTGAAAATCATAGTAATAATTATAGTTCCTTGTCATTAACTATATGCCAGTGTCACAGAGGTGGTGAGGGAGGTATAATTATGAGAATTTAACTGGGCCAAAATAATTAAAATGTAATTTCTTTAAAAGATAAGTATTTTTTTCAATAATGTTACATGTGTATGGCATAATAGTTAGAAATTTATACCTGAGTTTGAATTCTGACTCCATAACTTATTGTTTATAATGTTGGTAAATTAAATTTTTTAACCTTAATTTTACTCTTTGTTCATCAAGAGTCACTGTACCTCTCTCGTGAGGTTCTTGTGAGAATTAAGTGCTATGATCTATGAGAAGCATAGCTTGTCCTTGTGGCTTGCACATACTGAGCACTCAGTAAATCCTAGCTAGTGATATGTTTCCATAGCTTCTTTGACACAAAACACAGAAAGAAGCATTAAGCACCTGTTTATGTTTTGAACCTCTTTTATTCAATTACATGCTTACAGGATACCTTTTCTCATTCTCTGGTATGCAACGTACTAAACAGAAAAGGTAAGACATTAACTTTCTCTGGCAAGTGTTGAAAGCTCTTGTGATTTTCCTCAAGCAGTTGTTCTTAGATCTAGACTATAGTTCAGTTCAGTGGCTCAGTCATGTCCAACCCTTTACAAACCTGTGGACTGCAGCATGCCAGGCTTCCCTGGCCACCACCAGCCCCTGAAGCTTGCTCAAACTCATGTCCACTGAGTCAGTGATGCCATCCAACCATCTCATCCTCTGTTGGTCCCTTTTCCTCCTGCCTTTAATCTTTCCCAGTATCAAGGTCTTTTCCAAAGAGTCAGTTCTTCACGTCAAGTGGCTAAAGTATTGGAGTTTCAGCTTCAGCATCAGTCCTTCCAAAGAATATTCAGGACTGATTTCCTTTAGGATGGACTGATTTGATCTCCTTGCAGTCCAAAGGACTTTGAAGAGTCATATTTGTACAGAAATGCATAAAAGAGAAATTGCACAAAGAATATACTGTCTGTGGAAGAAATACTATTATTTCCAGGTCCTGGAGTTGCAGTTAATTTTTATTATCTCTTTCTGTGTTTTCAGTACTGTCTATAATAAATATGTCTCATTTTATAATCATAAGAAAAATCATAATAAATTTCAGCAGCAGAGGTTGGGTCAAATAATAGTTTAGTGGACTTCTGTAATTTTAACTCAGATCTTTCCTTTCTAAATGAAAGATCAAAGGGAAATAAACACAAGGAATGTCTGCTTGTCTCATAAAGGAGAACTGTGACGTTGGGTTTTAATCAATTGGAAAAACATTTGAAAAAACTAGTGGAAACTGTTATTCAGATTCAAACACTTCTGCTTGAAATCAAAATTTCAAATATTTTTCTGTCTTCAACTTTAAGTAAAAAACTTTTAAAAGCATAGCACATATTTTGAATTAAGCCTGTTCACTTTCAGATGAACTTCAAGATATAATTTTAAAGCATATCTTTTAAAAGATAATTAAGATTGAATTATTACTGACTTAAAGAGTATTCTTTTTGTATACTACAGTTTAGCAGCCAGATACAGATTAGTATTTATCAATCCAAGGTGACATTTGCTCTGTCAATAATGTTGCTTAGAAATGAACTCTCAAAATTTGTCTTTCTTAGCATCTGTTCTGATTTTTAAAGTAAAGTTCTAGCATTGTAAAAGCTATTCTCTTCTTTCACAGATGACAAATACGTCATCAGTGAGGTTGTGATGTATTGATTTGTTGAAAATCATAGTAATAATTATAGTTCCTTGTCATTAACTATATGCCAGTGTCACAGAGGTGGTGAGGGAGGTATAATTATGAGAATTTAACTGGGCCAAAATAATTAAAATGTAATTTCTTTAAAAGATAAGTATTTTTTTCAATAATGTTACATGTGTATGGCATAATAGTTAGAAATTTATACCTGAGTTTGAATTCTGACTCCATAACTTATTGTTTATAATGTTGGTAAATTAATTTTTTAACCTTAATTTTACTCTTTGTTCATCAAGAGTCACTGTACCTCTCTCGTGAGGTTCTTGTGAGAATTAAGTGCTATGATCTATGAGAAGCATAGCTTGTCCTTGTGGCTTGCACATACTGAGCACTCAGTAAATCCTAGCTAGTGATATGTTTCCATAGCTTCTTTGACACAAAACACAGAAAGAAGCATTAAGCACCTGTTTATGTTTTGAACCTCTTTTATTCAATTACATGCTTACAGGATACCTTTTCTCATTCTCTGGTATGCAACGTACTAAACAGAAAAGGTAAGACATTAACTTTCTCTGGCAAGTGTTGAAAGCTCTTGTGATTTTCCTCAAGCAGTTGTTCTTAGATCTAGACTAAAAGATTTTACATCGTCAAACTGTCCAAACTGAACTAACCTAATATGGGACAGTTCTGAATATGATATACAGGGTTCTGAGAATGTGCCCATGGATGCTGCAACAATGAACTGTTTTCCACTAATTAAAAAACAAAACTGTAGTCTGCCTTACAGATCCATTCTATTCTTCCATTTGTTTAACATGCTGGGTGCACAGGAATTTTTATTTAGGGGAAAAAATCTTGCCCTAACTGCCACCCCACCACACCATAAATAAATCCATTCTATACTCTGGTCTAAGAAACAGTAATTTAGGTGCCAAGCTGAAGCCATTGTTTTCTAGCTGGTCCTGAAGCCACAGTGAAGACATTTTTCCTTTCTTTTGTCTGGAATGCTTACACTGACCAAAAAAAAAAAAAAAAAAAAGGAGAGCGTTGAAAGCCATTCTTTACTGATAGGAGTTTTTGTTGTTGTTGTTGTTGTTGTTGTTGTTGTTGTTTTCCAATCACAGTGCTTTGATGTAATAAGGTAACTGAGATACTAACCTTTAGGAATGAGAAACTTTCATTTCTATCTCTGCATCTCAAGTTTTCATAATTGTCCTAACACTTATGGCTTTTGTCCAAGACTCAAATCAGATGGTATTTGAGAAAATATTTACTTTTCCTTGAGTTTATATGCAACTTTATTTCTTGTCACTTTTGTGGATAATATGTAGAGTATCTTTCTTCAAATCACAAGATGAAGAGAGAGAAGTTACCATTCTGATCACTCTTTTCTTCTCTGTTTTGTTCACAAGTTAAACTAGTATCACCTTCTTCATTACTAAAGGGAGGAAATAAGACCTTGGTTATTTACACTGAGAAATAAATCATCCCAAAGACAGAAATTTCCAAAATTAAAACCTGTACGTACACAGGTACATGTTGGTCAATTGACCTTGTCGCTAGTTTATAATTACTACCTACTTCTGACTTTCTTGTGACTTTTTCTAAATATTCACATGAATTGTCACACTCATCTTTCTATTTACCCTTGAACATTCTCACTTTCCCCTTCTACCTCCTGATACATTCACAGCCCTGCACCTTGCCATAATTATATACTTAAAATTTCTCTTATAACCTGTTAGAGGAGTCAAGATTCCTTCTGTTTCCTTGGTAATAGGTTAAAGCAGTTATCTCAGTCTGCCCAAGTTGGATTAAATATCACCTTGTTGAATAGTCTGCTTACTGAATTTCTCTGTATAAACTTCTCTCTTGGGGTATACATAGTCCTAGTTCAGAATCTCTGAGCATTTTCTTCTTTCTTGCGTTTGATGGTTTCACTAAATCTCTGATTATTGCCTTCTAAAATGTCCTTTTATTTTCTCAACTTACTTGCATTCTAAAAACTTTTGGCTTTCTTATGATTCTTATTTCCAGCCTTTATAAACCCACCCAAAATGGTCTGCACACTTTGTTCATACATTATTCATACTAATATTAGGGCAACACTTAGCACATTTAAAATCAAGTGGCGTATTTGTTTTTAAGTTTGTCTCTGGTTGCTCTGGATTACTCATAATCTACATATATATTGTCACAAGGAAAGGAGGAGGGAGATATCTGTGTAAAGAATGCCTACAAAGTGAAATTTTTGTCTGTGAGAATCTAGGCCAGTTATATCACAGTTTGCAACCATGGGGGCCTCCCGATAGCTCAGCTGGTAAAGAATCCACCTGCAGTGTGGGAGATCTGAGTTCAATCCCAGGGTTTGGGAAGATCCCCTAGAGAAGGGAAAAGCTAGCCACTCCAGTATTCTGGCCTGGAGAATTCCATGGGCTGTATAGTCCATGGGGTCGCAAAGAGTTGGACACAACTTTCACTTTCACTTTGCAAACATGAAAGAGAGGAGAAATTGTGTCTGGATTACCAACATATTGTTGAAAGAGGGAGAAAACAGTTTTGGCATCAGAGACTCCATTTAGTTCTGGGTTTGCAACTAGTCAATTGGATGAACTTTCACAATCACTCGAGTTTTTCAGATGCCAGTTTCCTAAGCTGTGAAATAGTGAAATATGTAGCTTAAGGTTGAAAATCTAATTCAATATTCATTCACTCTGACAATCAGGCATTGTTTTCGTTCGGAAACATCTGATCAGAGACTACAGAAAAGGCAGGGACTTCTCTTTTTATGAGGAAAAATGCTCTTCGATGGAAAAAGCATAGGTTTGAGAGCCTGACATACCTGGGCTAGAATCTCATGACTACCCTCAGCCAGATGTTCTAGAGAGAGGTCTGGAACTTCCTTCAGTCTCAGTTCTGCATCCAAGCAACGGGAATGGCAATATTCGCCTCCTGGAATTGTTTTGAGGATTGCCTGAGTTACTGTATGCAGAAAACATGAACATGGTCAGTGCACTATAAATGGTCACTAGTCTTGACACTCTTTTTGGCTTTTTGATTTGAAAAGGAGACAGTATTTTGCCTGGGGTAGTGACCTGAAGAATTCAGTGCTATAGAGAACTTGGTAACTAGAAGGCAATGGTACCCCACTCCAGTACTCTTGCCTGGAAAATCCCATGGACATAGGAGCCTGGTAGGCTGCAGTCCATGGGATTTCGAAGAGTCGGACATGACTGAGCGACTTCCCTTTCACTTTTCACTTTCGTGCATTGGAGAAGGAAATGACAACCCACTCCAGTGTTCTTGCCTGGAGAATCCCAGGGATGGGGGAGCCTGGTGGGCTGCCGTCTATGGGGTCGCACAGTCGGACACGACTGAAGTGACTTAGCAGCAGCAGCAGGTTTAAGAATGTTCAATACAACCATGAGAACAAATGAAATAACGCCGTTTGTAGCAACACGGATGGACCAAGAGATTATCATACAAAGTGAAGTAAGTCAGAAAGAGAAAGACAGATACCACATGGTATCACACGTGTGGAATCTAAAACACCACACAAATAAACCTGTCTACAAAACAGAAACAGACTCATGGATGTAGAGAACAGGCTTGTAGTTGCCAAGGGGGACGAGGAGTGGGGAAGGGAAAGGTAGGGAGCTTGTTATTTGCAGATGCAACCTATTATAAATAAGATGGATAAACAAGGTCCTGCTGTATATAGCACAGGGAATGATATTCAATATCTTGTGATGAACCATAATGGAAAAGAATATGAGAAAGAATGTGTATATATATATATATATATATAAATATATGTGTGTGTGTGTGTGTGTGTGTGTGCATAACTGAATCACTTTGCTGTCCAGCAGAAACAAGCACAACATTGTAAATCAACTATACTTCAAACACATTTTAAAAACTGTTGAACACAGAGATATTTAAATGTTTTATGAAAAAAGAAAAATTCCCCTCTTCTCCCCTCCAGGTCCTCTGTTCATATATGTATCTGTCCAAACTTTTCCCAAAATGTGCAATTTTATGTACATAAATGTAATTTCTTTTTTTCTTAGAAATATATCACATTATATATATATATATATATATATATGTATATATATACTGTTAAATAAAAATACTTAAATGATGAGTGGAAAGCTACAATGATTATTTCTTGGTTTAGTAAGAAAATAATATCTTTGGGATAAAACATTAGCTGTGATCAAAGTGGAAAGAAGAAGAGATCCACATGTCACTCCAATTCTTTTTACAAGAATTCTGCAGGTGCTATTTTCATTAGATATTAGTCACAATATTTTAAAAGAAATATAACTTCACAATAAAAATAATAATGGTGGTTGGGAGATTTATATAAAAAATCATATACACATTGTCTAATTTGCATGAAGTTTTCTGAGCATGTGGATCACAAATAAGAAAATAACTCTCCCAGATGCTACTAGGTCCTTTTCCTGCAAAGCCACTTACTTTCAGCAGCCTAACAGAGTTTTGAAAACAGAGGCTGGTTGGGAAAGAATATAGATGTTCTGCTGTTATTTGTTACTTCAAGTGCAGACTGACCTAGTTATGGTTGCCATGGATACTGTAATTTTGAATTTAATAATATTCTCTGAAGGAATAGTAATACAGATCCTGAAAACGCAGAGCCTGTCCTGAATCTCAGCCTTGAAAGGTAAAGAAACTGAGTCAGACAGGCTGAATGATTTATTCCATGGCAAGACAGAAAGTGAAAGAGTCACAGAGAAATCTCAGAAATAGTGAGACTAATGTTTCTGGTGAGTTCAGTAGCCAATGTGCTTTTAAAAGTCATTCAATCCATAAAAAATTCTTCTTAGCTTAATCGATATATGAGACCTTGCTGTACTTATTAAAAACACACTCCTTCTTCTAGTCATCTAGAAATACTGGTTTTCAACTCCAAACTAAGAAAGCACAAGCATCTGCTTGGAGTCAATATACTGAGCTTACAACAAACAGGTTTCTGCACAAGTGAAAATCAAGTGAAATAGAAAAGAAAAGGCCTTGGAGGTGGAAGAACAAAAGGTCTTTCCTTTTGATTTGAATCCCTAAGGTCCTTTAATGGCCATATATTATGAGTCTGCAGCATATAGTGCTGCCTATAAAACATGGTACTATGACATTTACAATTAAATATTCAACCCAAATATTAGGACTTGATTTTTTAATAAATTGCTTCTGAATTATTCACATCTACAATGAAAGAAACAAAGTTGACTGCTTACAACTAAAATTCTTTACAGTTCTATCTCCTACTTAAAAGCTGCTGCTGCTGTAAGTCACTTCAGTCGTGTCCAACTCTGTGCGATCCCATAGACGGCAGCCCACCAGGCTCCCCCATCTCTGGGATTCTCCAGGCATGAACACTGGAGTGGGTTGCCATTTCCTTCTCCAATGCATGAAAGTGAAAAGTGAAAGGGAAGTCGCTCAGTCATGTCCAACTCTTAGCGACCCCATAGATGGCAGCCCACCAGGCTCCCCCATCCCTGGAATTTTCCAGGCAAGAGTACTGGAGTGGGGTGCCATTGCCTTCTCTGAATTAAAAGCTAGTTAACATCAATTAAGCCTAGATTTTAGGGAATAAAGATGGGAGAAATCAAAGAGAGGGATTCAAAAATAAAAATCTTCTGGATTCTCCCTGGGAAATGAGAATACCTCATCTGTATCAATCATACTGACCAAAGTTGCTGGTCTGCTGGAATAACTGTTAGATAAACTCAGAAGAGCATTGGAAATTGAACCAGTGCTCCTAGATACTGGCAACATTAAATAGAGGGTTTCAAAGATTCCATGGACACGCTTTCTTGCTTACACAGCTGGTTTCAATCATGGCCAGGCTATCTCAGGCATTTGCAAAGATTCTGCCCCTTCGCAAGGTAGATTTCCCCCTGGACAACCTTGAAAATCTTGTAATGGATGAATCATGACAGCTGAGACAAAGGCCCATCTGTGATCATATGTCATTGCTAAAATTTCTTCAGTCAAGAGGATCAAAACATTAGAAGGTCTCCCTCCCTCCAAAGCTCAGCTCCCATTCATTGTTTGCTGACAAGATTATTAGGCGGCTGTGTGGTCAGTGCATTAACAGAAATTGTTGCTTTCAGGAAGCACAGCAGTGAGTATAAAAACCCAGCTACAAGGTAACAGGGTCACTGTGAACAATTTATAGTTGAATAGGGAGCACTCAGAGCTGGCTTTATGGTCAGATCACAGATGCATTAATGACCTCATATCTGAGGAAGTAATGTTCCCTGATTTTCTCCTTTGTTTTCAGAGCCATATCTTTCTTTTCTGGGAAAGAAAATACTAATCAGAGAGAGAGAGAAAAAAATTACAGCAGTTTATATTGATCTCATATTACTCATCATAAGATTTCAAAGGCAAATAGCTCGAAGGGCTCATAACCTAACAAGTCACAGATATACAAAGCTCCCTCTGCTATGATGATAGAGATATGCTGCTTTGTATGTCCAGAGGAGGGTGTGAGTGATTGTTCTTAGGGGACAGGAAATCTGTGTCACAGAAGGGGGTACATTTAGGCTGGGCCTTGAAAAATGTGTAGGACTTCACAGGATGGGGAGAGTGATTCCAAGTAAAAGAAGCAGCTTGAACAAAATCAAACCTAAAAGAAAATAGAAATTGGCGTATGTGATGGGTATATATGAGTCCAACTGCATTTTCTAAAGATAGCCACAGCAATTTCTCCCCTTTGGTAAGCTCTTCTCATAACGGGACTTTGATATTCCTCCCGTTGAGAAGGTGGGGGTCTGTGTTCCTTCCCCCTGAATCTGGTCAAGCTCTCAGACTCTGGTGGAAGTGACACTATGTGACTTCACGGGATAGGTCATCAGAGTGCGTATAGCTTCTGCTTGGATTTCTTGAAGCCCTGAACCACAGTATAAGCATTCTGATTTCCCAAAGACTGCCATGCTGTGAAGGAAGCTCAAACCAGCCACATGGAGAGATCAAAGAGGCCCTGAAACCACAGGAGGAGAGAAGGCTGCCGGTCCACCCACGGCTGTTCTGACTGCCTGCTATTTCACCTCCTGCCAACATCTATCTCCTAGCACATGAGAGAGCTGAGTCAGTACTGCTTGGCTGAGCCTTCCCTGATTCTGACCCACAGAAACTGTGAGCATTAATGCAATGCTAGGCATTGTTTGAAGCAATTGTTTTGAGGTGATTTGTTGCTTAGCAATCGGTATCTGGAACAGTAAGTAATGGACACAAAACTGGACGGTCTGACTGAAGCCTAGAGAATGTTTGCGCTACCTCCTATGTGCAGTGGTAAGCCATCCATCAGGCTTTTTAATCTGAAGAATGACATGACCTGATTTATGGTTTAGGAATGAAATTCAAGAGGCACTGGACATGATGAATTGGAGTAGAGACCGGGAGACAAGGAGAATGCTTGCAGGAATTGTCCAAGTTTAACTGTGCATGAGAGGAAGTGAGATGTTGTTAAGATTTCAGATCCCTCAGATTCATCCCCAAAAATAAAGAATAGGTAAGAGTGAATTGTTCCTAGATTATCTTAATGCTGAAAAGTGCATTTGTGAGTATTTGTTCTATATCAGACAATTTGCTGGCACTTTATATCAAGCAGAGTGGCTAAGATATCAGGCTCTGCCATAAAAGAGAGGTCGAATTTGAGTATTTATTCCATTATTTATGAGTTGTGTCATCCTGGGAAAATTACTCAACTTCTCTGAATCTGTTTCCAATTTTGAAACTATGGATATGATCCTTCCTTTCTCACTATTCTACCTAGATATAATCCTTATGTATACTAGCTGTCTAATAATAAATTATTGCAAATTTCTTCAGAAGGGTTATTCTCTTGGATTTCAAATTTCTTATCTCCTTTCATGGAGTTCCATCCATCTGGCTTATACTTCTACTCCATTACTGAAGCTACTTTTGAAAAGCTTGTAAAACAACTGTGCCAAATTAAAACAATAATTTCTTGTGTGTGTGTGTGTGTATGTGAAATGGCTTAGCTTTGTTTGGAAAACATAAATGTTCAGACCCTAAAACTCTAAAAATAGATATATTATAATTTTTTCATGTGCCTTAAACCTAAAATTAAACAAAACTAAAATGATAAAATTATATAAGAACTACCTATGATAAAAGTAATATATGTACTTGGTTAAATAATTCAAAAAGTATAGAATGGTATTTGGTGGAAAAATTAGAAGAAAAAAAGTTTCCAGCTTCATTCCTCAAACCTCTCCCCAAGCCCTATGTCTCACTACCCAAAAGTAACCACATTTAAGAAAGTTTTTAATTCTTCTGATGGTTAGCACTATAATTATATATATATATAAGCACTATGCTTATGTCACTGTTTCTTAATTTACATATTTTATGCAAGGTCTGTTAACCCCAAGCTATTAATGATAATAAATCTAGTTCACTGAAAGTATCTCTCTATTAAAGAATCATTTTCTATTTTCATTTTTTTAGCCTCTCAGCAGACTGACTACTGCTTCATTTTGGAAAAATGTGCTTCTGGACTTCTATGATGCAATATCCTTCTGCTTTTTTTCCCACCTCAATGGCAGTTCTGCCTCTTTTGCTGGATTTCTTTCTTCAAGGCTTGATTTTGATCCTTCCCTTCTGGGTACATTTTCCTCCTAAATGATCTCATCAATGCATGGTTTTAAATATTGTATATATTATGATGACTTCCAAATTTTAATCTAAAATCTAAATAGTGCATCCAAATTTATAAATCAAATGTCTACCTGACAGTTTCCCTGAATATCTTACAGCCATCTTAACCTTAGTCTATTCCTAAGTGGAATTCTTGACAACCCCATCAAACTGCCTCTTCCTCTTGTCCTGTTTGAGCATATAGCACCAATTTCCTCACAATTAGTCACTCTTAAAACCTGGAATTCACCCTTCATTTCTCTTCTTACTTATTCACCTCAATCACACCACATACAAGTTCAGTCAGTTCAACTTTTAAAACATATTTGAGTCCATCAGCATTTCTCCATCTCTACCACCACTACCATAGTCTAAGCGTTTCTTGCCTGGACTCTTGTAGTACATTTCTAATTTACACTGATAAGGTCTTTTCCTTTGCCCAACCCAATGTATTTATGATTTTATTCAGAAATGTGATTGTTGTTTTGGAATTAGGAATTTTACAAACCAAAATCACTGGGCCTTATAAAGATTTATATATCATTTAATCTATCGATTCAGTTCAGTTCAGTCACTCAGTCATGTCCACTCTTTGCGGCCCCATGGACTGCAGCACGCCAGGCCTCCCTGTCCATCACCAACTCCTGGAGCTTATTCAAACTCATGTCCATCGAGTCAGTGATGCCATCCAACCATCTCATCCTCTGTCGTCCCCTTCTCCTCCCTCGTTCAATTTTTCCCAGCATCAGGGTCTTTTCTAGTGAGTCAGTTCCTCGCATCAGGTGGCCAAAGTACTGGAGCTTCAGCTTCAGCATCAGTCCTTCCAATGAATATTCAGGACTGATTTCCTTTAGGATAGAGAGACTATGTCATTGGTAATGTCACACAGAAGAAATGGAATAGCCTTTATGATCAACAAAAGAATCCAAAATGCAGTACTTGATCTCAGTTCATTTCAAAGGTAAGCCATTCAACATCACAGTAATCCAAGTCGATGCCCCTACCAGAGATGCTGAAGAATCTGAAGTTGATCAGATCTACAAAGAGATAGAAGGCCTCATAAAACTAACACCAAAAAAAGATGGTCTATTCATCACTGGGGATTGGAATGCAAAAGTAGGAAGTCAAGAGATACCTGGAGTAACAGGTAAGTGTGGCCTTGGAGAACAAAATGAAGGAGGGCAAAAGCTAACCAAATTCTTCCAAGAAAATGCACTGGTCATAGCAAATACCTTTATTCAACAACACAAGAGATGACTTTACACATGGACATCACCAAATGGTCAATACCAAAATCAAATTGATAGTCTTTGTAGTCAAAGATGGAGAAGCTGCAAATAGTCAGCAAAAACAAGAGACCTGGAGCTGACTGTGGCTCAGATCATCAACTTCTCATAGTAAAAATTTAGGTTTAAACTAAAGAAAGTAGGGGAAACCACTAGGCCAGCCAGGTATGACTTAAATTAAATCACCTATGAATATGCAGTGGAGATTCAAGGGATTGGAACTTGTAAACAGTATGCCTGAAGAACTATGGATGACAGTCTGTAATACTGCAAAGGAGGCAGCAAACAAAACCATCTCAAAGAAAAAGAAAAGTAAGAAGGCAAGTGGTTATCTGAGGAGGTCTTACAAATAGCCAAAGAAAGAAGAGAAGCTAAAAGCAAGGGAGAAAGGGAAAGGAATATACAAATACATGCAGATTTCCAATGAACAGGACAGAGAGACATGGACTTCTTCAATGAACAGTGTATAAAACTAGAGGAAAACAACAGAAGGGGAAAGACTACAGATCTCTTCAGGAAAATTGGAGATATCAAGGAGACATTTCACCCAAAGATGGGCTAAATAAAAATTAGAAATGGTAAAGACCTAGTAGACGTTGAAGAGATCAAGAAGAGAAAGAAAGAATACACAGAAGAACCATACAAGAAAGATCTAAGTGAGCCAGATTATTATGAGATGGTGTGGTCAGCCACCCAGAGCAAGGCATTCCAGACAGCGAAATCAAGTGGGTCTTAGGAAGCACTTCTGTTAATAAAGCTAGTGGATACAATGGAATTCTAGTATAACTATGCCATCAAGGCATTGCATTCAAAATGTCAGCAAATCTGGAAGACCGAGCAATGGCCACGGGACTGGAAAAGGTCAGTCCTAATTCTCTAGAAGGCTAGTACTAAAGAATGTGCTAACCATTGGACAATTGCATGCATCTCTCATTCTAGTAATATGATGCTTAAAATCTTGCATGCTAGGCTTCCCAGGTGGGCTAGTGATTAAAAAAAAAACACCTCCCTCCCTCCCTCCCAGGAGATGTAAGAGACATGGAATCAATTCCTGGCTTGGTAAGATTCCCTGGAAATGTAGGAAATGGCAACCCACTTCAGTATTCTTGTCTGGAGAATCCCATGGACAGAGGAAACTGTTGAGCTATTGTCCACTGGGGCACCAAGAGTCAGACACTACTGAAGCAACCTTGCAAGCATGCAGGCTTCAGCATCATGTGAACAAAGAACTTCCAGATGTCCAAGCTGGGTTTAGAAAAGGAAGAGGAACCAGAGATCAAATTGCCAACATTCGCTGGGTCATAGAGAAAGCTAGGGAACTCCAGAAAAACATCTACCTCTGTTTCAACCACTATGCCAAAGCTTTCAACTGTGAGGATCATAATAAACTGTGGAAAGTTCTTGAAGAGATGGGAATACCATCGGCAGATGGTGACTGCCACCATGAAATCAAATGTTTACTTCTTGGCAGGAAAACTGTGACAAATGTAGACAGCGCATCGAAAAGCGGAGACATTGCTCTGCTGACAAAGGTCCATGTAGTCAAGGCTGTGGTCTCCCCAGTGGTCATATATGGTTGTGAGAACTGGACCATAAAGAAGGCAGAACGCCAGAGAATTGATGCTTTTGAACTGTGGTGTTGGAGAAGACTCCTGAGAGTCCCTTGGACAGAAACGAGATCAAACCAGTCATTCTTAAGGGAAGTCAACCCTGAATACTCACTGGAAGGGCAGAAGAAGTAGAGGGAGTCAGAGGAGATGGCTGGAGGGCATCACTGATGCAATGAGATGAACTCTGGCAAACTTAGGGAGATGATGAGGGACAGGGAGGGCCGTTATGCTGCAGTTAATGGGGTTTCAAAGAGTCAGACACAGCTGGGCAACTGAACAACAACAACAATGTCACAAAGTTGATTTATGTCATGAAGCTGTTTTAGCTGAAACTAAAACTGGGTCCTGGATTCACTGTACAGTGCTTTTTAAAATAATGAGCCATGAACTATGTGTTCTTTACTCCTAATAAAATTAATTTGAGAACTAATATCTATATTTTATTAAGTAATATAAAAACCTCATATGGAAATACTTTTATACCTCTTCCATAAAATGTAAAGCAGACAAATTAGAAACCTTGTTCCTTTAGTCTCATTCATTTTCTAGCAAAATATTCCAGTGACAAAACACTCAAAATCTCTTTAGCCATTCATACAGCAGAAAAACTAAACCATGTTTTTTATGTTGGTGATTCTAAACACACTGGCTTAAACCATGTCAAAAAGATAAGCGAGAGAATAGTGATTCATTTTATTTCAAGGACTCTCTGTTGAATCCCTTAGAAATGTATTGAAAAGAACTCCAACTAACAATATCTTTAGGATAGAGGTTCCTTTTTATTCTCATAACAAGAAGTCTAAATGCGGATGGCCACTCATATTTATTCAGTAGCTCAATGTAACCAGAGCCCGTGGTCCTCTGCTCTTTCCTTTTGGACACAGGGTGGCTGTAACTTCATGCATTGCACCCGGAATCAAGTTTAGATGAAGGGGGAAGGTTGAAGCCAGCTGTAGAAAAGAAATGCTTTTCCAGGATCAACTCCCTGTCCCCACATCCTACCAGAGGTCTCATTTGCCAGGACTAAGATTATACAGCCACCTGTAAAGGACTAGGATTACATGGCCACCTGTACATGGCCAAGGAGTATGGCTGTATACATCAAGGCTGTATATTGTCACTATGCTTATTTAACGTCTATGCAGAGTACATCATGCGGAATGCCAGGCTGGATGAAGCACAAGCTGGAATCAAGATTGCTGGGAAAAATATCAGTAACCTCAGATATGCAGATGACATCATCCTTATGGGAGAAAGTGAGAGGAGCTAAAGAGCCACTTGATGAAAGTGAAAGAAGAGAGTGAAAAAGTTGGCTTAAAACTCAACATTCAAAAAACTAAGATCATGGCATCCAGTCCCATTACTTCATGACATATAGATGGGGAAACAATGGAAACAGTGACAGACTTTATTTTCTTGGGCTCCAAAATCACTGCAGATGGTGACTGCAACCACAAAATTAAAAGACACTTGCTTCTTGGAAGAAAAGGTATGACCAACTTAGATAGCAACTAGAAAATGGACACAAAATTATTGTTATAATTGACCAAGCCTAATGTCACCTGGAACAAAGTAAGGGTCTATTGACAAGGAATAGCATGCAGTGGGAGATGGTAGGAATGAACAATGAGAAAGCTACTAACAAGGTCTGCCCCATTTGTTGACTGATTAAAAGATGGTTTTGAAAGAATTTATCTATTATTTTTAAAGTTGACACATTAACTGCTGTGAATAAATTGCAAAATATATTTACTAGTGAATTCATAGCGTGCATGTTAGTCACTCAGTTATGTCTGACTATTTGTGACTCCATGGACTGTAGCCCACCAGGCTCCTCTGTCCATAAAATCCTGGAGTGGGTTACAATTTCCTCCTTTAGGGAATCTTCCGAATCCAAGAATCAAACCCAGGTCTCCTGAATTGCAGGAAGATTTTTTTTTTGCTGTCTGAGTCACCAGGCAACTCATGGTAGCTATTCAATTCAGTTCAGTCGCTCAGTCACGTCCAACTTTTAACAACCCCATGAATCGCAGCACACCAGGCCTCCCTGTCCATCACCAACTCCCAAAGTTCACCCAAACTCATGGGCATCGAGTCAGTGATGCCATCCAGCCATCTCATCCTCTGTTCTCCCCTTCTCCTCCTGCCCTCAATCCCTCCCAGCATCAGGGTCTTTTCCAATGAGTCAAGTCTTTGCATGAGCCAAATTATTGGAGTTTCAGCCATAGAATCAGTCCTTCCAATGAACACCCAGGACTGGTCTCCTTTAGGATGGACTGGTTGGATCTCCTTGTAGTCCAAGGGACTCTCAAGAGTCTTTTCCGACACCACAGTTCAAAGCATCAATTCTTCAGCACTCAGCTTTCTTCACAGTCCAACTCTCATATCCATACATGACTACTGGAAAAACCATCACATTAACTGCTGTGAATAAATTGCAAAATATATTTACTAGTGAATTCATAGCGTGCATGTTAGTCACTCAGTTATGTCTGACTATTTGTGACTCCATGGACTGTAGCCCACCAGGCTCCTCTGTCCATAAAATCCTGGAGTGGGTTACAATTTCCTCCTTTAGGGAATCTTCCGAATCCAAGAATCAAACCCAGGTCTCCTGAATTGCAGGAAGATTTTTTTTTTGCTGTCTGAGTCACCAGGCAACTCATGGTAGCTATTCAATTCAGTTCAGTCGCTCAGTCACGTCCAACTTTTAACAACCCCATGAATCGCAGCACACCAGGCCTCTCTGTCCATCACCAACTCCCAAAGTTCACCCAAACTCATGGGCATCGAGTCAGTGATGCCATCCAGCCATCTCATCCTCTGTTCTCCCCTTCTCCTCCTGCCCTCAATCCCTCCCAGCATCAGGGTCTTTTCCAATGAGTCAAGTCTTTGCATGAGCCAAATTATTGGAGTTTCAGCCATAGAATCAGTCCTTCCAATGAACACCCAGGACTGGTCTCCTTTAGGATGGACTGGTTGGATCTCCTTGTAGTCCAAGGGACTCTCAAGAGTCTTTTCCGACACCACAGTTCAAAGCATCAATTCTTCAGCACTCAGCTTTCTTCACAGTCCAACTCTCATATCCATACATGACTACTGGAAAAACCATAGCCTTGACTAGATGGACCTTTGGCAAAGTAATGTCTCTGCTTTTCAATATGCTATCTAGGTTGCTCATAACTTTCCTTCCAAGGAGTAAGCGTCATTTATTTTCATGGCTCCAATCACCATCTACAGTGATTTTGGAGCCCCCCCAAATATAATATATATATATATATATATATATATATATATAATATAACTGGTGAAATTTTAAAATATAATAAAGTTACCACAGCCAGTTCTGCTATTCTTGCTTTGAAAACATAAATTCATTCCAACAAAAGTGATATATTAGGGAACTCTTTGAGCATAACACAGTTTCACATTTGCTTGTGCGTGATTTCATCCACTTGAAACATTAGGTGAATGCAGAAAACCATATCCAGATGCCCTGAGCCATGGTGGTGTACACAAAACTCATGCATGAACACCCCTCAAGATTACCAGGCCCTTCAGTTCAGGGCCTGCGGTACTAGCCACACCCATCCACGTCTGGTGATGTACATTTCCATCTGACTTTAAATATCACTCCTTTCATCATTTCCTCATGACTTACAGCTGTAACCCTTCTAATACCCACTTCCACAAGCAACGTTTAGTGCTGATTCAATACAAAGGGCCACATTTATCGTAGTATTTATGTATTTCTTAACCATTTATCACAAGTAAAACTGTGCTACCATTTTTTTTTTCAGTTTTTTAATCTTTTTTTAGTTGGTCACTGACAAAGTTTCTGAGTGTTTTAACCCTAGCCACATATTTCCCATAAGTCCTGTGGTTCCAGTTGCACAATTCTGCAGTAGCACTATATCTAACAGCATAAGTCTGTCAGTAACCAGGTAAATAAACACAATATACACTACACATATATGTATGTATAATAGTAGAATACAACTGAGGCATTTTTAATGTGCATTAAAAAAAAAAAAGCAAAAGCTCATTTCACCTCTTAGCAGTGAATGTGTCTTGAGAAGCAATTATTAAATGTATTTGGGAGGGCTTGTTTAAAAAGACTATCAATTATATTAAATACAAGCCATTCAATATGCCAAGCTATATATAGATGTCTCTATAGTGGGTGACGATTTGTCATTTATCTTTTAAGGTAATTATGCAAATTGTATTCAGCCCACACACTCGGAGTTGGAAAATTTTTTTTCTCTTTTTCTTCATTTTAAAATCTTGTCTAACAAGAATTAACCACGATTCAAAATGGGCAGCACAAAGCTAGATTTTGGCGGTCCCTTTACAACAAAAAAGGAGTCTATTTTTCTCCTTCGGGTCTCTCTTTTTTTTAATGAGGGCATACAAAACACTGCACATTCCCAGAGCTTCTGAGAACTTCCCCCTTGAGAAATCTCAGAAAATACAAGGAAAAACAACTTCAAAAAAATTAATGAAAGGCCCATCACTATTTGCCTCTCTGCGCTCCCTCTTCCCCAGGCCTTTCCAATTTCTAAGTGACTTTTCTCACTTTCAAACCCTTCCCCTCCTCTCATTTTCCCAAGGTCAGCTGCTTTTCTCCAGCACTCCATCTGTGAAAGGGAGGGAAAAGATCTTTCGGACATCACACACAGGCACAGTGCTGATTTTCCCCAGGACCAGGGCATAGAAGGATGGGCCTGGGGCTGTGAAAGGACTTATTTCAACCTAAGGCAGCAAGTGGAGAGCAAGATATTGAAAAGGCTCCAGGTCTTTCCCACAGTGCCAAGTGCCTGACCCCTGGCCAGTGTAAACCCTTGTTTTCTCAGGATTGTGGATCAGGGTTTGGCACGTATGTTTTTAGCAAACAATCTGTGAGTGCTCAGTGTTCAAAGGCAGAAGCTTGACTCTGA
>SJYC01005560.1:0-19345 GCA_006408675.1 Madoqua kirkii | reverse complement strand
CAGTTTCACATTTGCTTGTGCGTGATTTCATCCACTTGAAACATTAGGTGAATGCAGAAAACCATATCCAGATGCCCTGAGCCATGGTGGTGTACACAAAACTCATGCATGAACACCCCTCAAGATTACCAGGCCCTTCAGTTCAGGGCCTGCGGTACTAGCCACACCCATCCACGTCTGGTGATGTACATTTCCATCTGACTTTAAATATCACTCCTTTCATCATTTCCTCATGACTTACAGCTGTAACCCTTCTAATACCCACTTCCACAAGCAACGTTTAGTGCTGATTCAATACAAAGGGCCACATTTATCGTAGTATTTATGTATTTCTTAACCATTTATCACAAGTAAAACTGTGCTACCATTTTTTTTTTCAGTTTTTTAATCTTTTTTTAGTTGGTCACTGACAAAGTTTCTGAGTGTTTTAACCCTAGCCACATATTTCCCATAAGTCCTGTGGTTCCAGTTGCACAATTCTGCAGTAGCACTATATCTAACAGCATAAGTCTGTCAGTAACCAGGTAAATAAACACAATATACACTACACATATATGTATGTATAATAGTAGAATACAACTGAGGCATTTTTAATGTGCATTAAAAAAAAAAAAGCAAAAGCTCATTTCACCTCTTAGCAGTGAATGTGTCTTGAGAAGCAATTATTAAATGTATTTGGGAGGGCTTGTTTAAAAAGACTATCAATTATATTAAATACAAGCCATTCAATATGCCAAGCTATATATAGATGTCTCTATAGTGGGTGACGATTTGTCATTTATCTTTTAAGGTAATTATGCAAATTGTATTCAGCCCACACACTCGGAGTTGGAAATATTTTTTTTCTCTTTTTCTTCATTTTAAAATCTTGTCTAACAAGAATTAACCACGATTCAAAATGGGCAGCACAAAGCTAGATTTTGGCGGTCCCTTTACAACAAAAAAGGAGTCTATTTTTCTCCTTCGGGTCTCTCTTTTTTTTAATGAGGGCATACAAAACACTGCACATTCCCAGAGCTTCTGAGAACTTCCCCCTTGAGAAATCTCAGAAAATACAAGGAAAAACAACTTCAAAAAAATTAATGAAAGGCCCATCACTATTTGCCTCTCTGCGCTCCCTCTTCCCCAGGCCTTTCCAATTTCTAAGTGACTTTTCTCACTTTCAAACCCTTCCCCTCCTCTCATTTTCCCAAGGTCAGCTGCTTTTCTCCAGCACTCCATCTGTGAAAGGGAGGGAAAAGATCTTTCGGACATCACACACAGGCACAGTGCTGATTTTCCCCAGGACCAGGGCATAGAAGGATGGGCCTGGGGCTGTGAAAGGACTTATTTCAACCTAAGGCAGCAAGTGGAGAGCAAGATATTGAAAAGGCTCCAGGTCTTTCCCACAGTGCCAAGTGCCTGACCCCTGGCCAGTGTAAACCCTTGTTTTCTCAGGATTGTGGATCAGGGTTTGGCACGTATGTTTTTAGCAAACAATCTGTGAGTGCTCAGTGTTCAAAGGCAGAAGCTTGACTCTGAATGAGCGCTGCTGCTGCTGCTGCTGCTGCTGCTGAGTCGCTTCAGTCGTGTCCAGCTCCATGTGACCCCATAGACAGCAGCCCACCAGGCTCCCCCATCCCTGGGATTCTCCAGGCAAGAGCACTGGAGTGGGTTGCCATTTCCTTCTCCAAAGCATGAAAGTGAAAAGTGAAAGTGAAGTCACTCAGTCATGTCCGACTCTTAGCGACCTCATGGACTGCAGCCTACCAGGCTCTTCCGTCCATGGGATTTTCCAGGCAAGAGTACTGGAGTGGGGTGCCATTGCCTTCTCCTTGAGTGAGCACAATAATCCTTTAAAAAAAGAAAAAAATCTGTCTCCAGTGTTGTGATGTGTATGCAAATTCTCATGGCCCCACACAAGCTCCAAGGTCACATGTGGGTGACTCTAGCTGAAAGTCACATAGGAGCTCAATCTACCTCCAGGCAGCAGAAACAGCTCCGTGTCCCAGTGCGCCTGTCACACCCAGAGGCTCACACTAAACCCATAAGCCGCAGGCTACACAGGCGTGCTTCCCCTCCTCCCTCCTCACCTTGTTCACTTTCCCCACCCCCTGCACCCCCAGCCCTTGCCCCACACAATGGGATTTTTGTTTGCTTCAGCAGCATGTGACGGTGGAGTCCCTGCTTTGCCTAGCTTGGTGCGGCAGGTCGCTCAGGTAACAGGTGGCAGCTTTCCCTGCTGGATTCTAGGTATAAAAAAGAATGACCTCATAGGGGTGGAGCCCTGGGACTCCGTGGAGGTGGCAGTCACAGACAGGTCACCCTGGAGAGAAGCCGGCTGGTTGGAAGGAGGCAGTTAAACTCCTCAGGCTGGGGTTGTAACCTTCACCCCGGAGGCCCTTTAGCAGCCAGCAATTGCCCGCCGGCCTCTAGAGGTGGTCTCAGCCTCTGATGGAGCCCAAAGAAGCTCCTGGGAAAGAAAACATGGGCAAGAAGAAGAACCTGCCCTTCCTGAGGCCCAGGCTCTATATGCTGGAGAGAAGGAAGACTGACACTGTGGTTGAGAGTGGTGTTCCTGGGGACCACTCTGGTACGTTGAGGAGGAGCCAGTCTGACAGGAGCGAGTACAACCAGAAATTACAAGGTAACCTACAAGAAACCGATGGGCCCGGGGTTACTGCACTCCCAGCTCTTTCCTTCCTACTGTTCCATTTACAAAGAGAACACTCAAGGCACAGGAGAAACGCAAATATTACCTTCCTCTATAAGAAGGAGAGTAAAAAAATAAGAAAAATGAAGGAAATGTAATTCATAAATTAGAGTACCAATTTATTATGCCCTTTCAGAGTTAAAGAGCCAATTCCAAACTATTCTTAATACTATCATGTCTTTTTTCTTTTTTTGTCTACCACCTTCCCTTCCCTTGCTTTTCCCTCCTCCACCCGATTTAAGAAGCAGGAAGCACTACAAAGCAAATGATTTAGAACCCTACACAAGATAGTTTAACTCAACAGATAGGTGTGAGATGTCACACCAGGTGTCTATCCAGGTAATTGTAGTGAACTGTGATTGTGGTTATCTTAAATAGGGGCATGAAAGTACGACCACATCTGTGAAAAATAAGGAATGTTATAGTCATTGGATAGTGTAATAGGATTTCTTGAAAAATCACATAGGTGTTCATTCCTTTAGAGTGAATCGAGTAACATCCAAATATGGTAAGAGATGCTTAGCATGCTCAGAGCGAATGACTTTTGAGGAAATAACTTCAGTTTATTTTGTGATGGTCATAAGATAATCTGGCACAGTTATTATAACACATCCTATTTCAGGTCCTAAATTGCTCTTCCTTGCCATGCACCCTCTCTTTTTCTCCTTCTTTTCTCTTGAAGTTCATTTGTTCTAGTAAACTTCATTTTGATGTGGATATCATGGAACATTTTAATCAGATACCTGTTATGTGATCCCTGGAACTGGTCTCTCCCTCTTTGAGGCACACTGTGTTTAACGGCTCATTATCCCACCATGAGCTGTCATTCTGGATTGAAAAACTACCATGAAACTAGAAAGACCAATGGGACAAGCTTGTATTTAGAAGGTGCCTTTCATAAGAAAAAAAAGTGCTTGGATTTAGTGATACAAATTAAATTAACTAAGTTAAATGCATGTAAATTAAATATTTAAGATCCCTGCTATGAGTTCATACTTTAAAAAAATATGGCTCAGAAGTAAAATGCAAAGTTGAGTCTTATAACTAAAGAATTTTTTAATAGGGAAGGGATATTGTTAGAACTTTGAAATAGTTTATTTTCAAGGCTATGATAAGTTGGAAAGCATGTAAATTTTTTTTCATAAACAAAATTTTATTTATTTTGGGGGGGACTTTTTTGCACTCACATAATTTTGAAGCTAATGTAAGATATGATAATATCAAATATATCAATATCAGTATCTGCAATATCTAGATATTTCTGCATGTACTTGTAAGTATAAGAAGGTTAAGACAAAAACTGTAACCACAATATGATAATCATACCCTAAACTCTCCAATAATTCCTTAGTTCATCAAAGATACAATCAGATTTAAAAAGACATCTCATAAATGTAATAAAATTTTAAAATAGTGTTTGTTTAAATTAGGATCCCAGTAAGTTCTGCACAGTGAAATGGGTTACTTTTAACTCTCTTTTAATACATAGGGTTTCTTTTCTTCTCTCTCCTTGCAAATTGTTTGTTGAAGAAATCTGGTGGTTTATCTCAAACTGCTTTGCAGTCAGGACTTTGCTAGCTGCATCCATTCCCCCAGTGTTGCAGACAAGCTCCACTGTGGTCTGCTCGTCTGTCAGTTGGTGGTCAGATCTAGTGTTGATCAGATTCAGGGTTGATTTTCCCTGGCAAGACTACTTCATGGGAACACCATGCTTTTTCACCTGGAGGCTTATAATATCTAGTTCTCTTCTCCTTCTCTGATCTTAGCAACTGATATCTAGATTTGTTCATGCATGGCTGATTCCAGCCAGGAACCAGGAAACATAGCATCCTGAAGAGGCTCCCAAGAACCAGACTGCCATTTCTCCAAGGAGACTGTTTCTTTTCAATGAAAGTCACTCAGTTGTGTCCAACTCTTTGCGACCCTATGGACTATACAGTCCATAGATTTCTCCAGGCCAGAATACTGGAGTGAGTAGCCTTTCCCTTCTTCAGGCGATCTTCCCAACCCAGGGATCAAACCCAGGTCTTCCCATTGCAGGCGAATTGTTCACCAACTGAGCTATCAGGGAAGCCCCAAATATCTATTAATTTCAGTGGGGAATGGTATTTGGAGAACACGCTCTGGGTGTTAGGAGTGTTCCTTACACAAGACGTTATTTTTGCCAAAGGTGAACAACAAGTTAAAACCCAGGCTCTAGGCACACACTCAGCCTTTGGAGCCCAAGAAATCACTGGCCACCAGCACTTCCTTCTGCTTGAATAGATCTGGATGTGAGAGGAGCTGTTTGCCCGAGGGAAAAGAAAGCTACCCTCCCTAGTGGAGCAGGGCAAAACTGTGGGCAGTTGCCTCAGGGGTCTTGGTTCTCCACAAGGAACATCAAAAGGCCCTGGGAAAAGGGTGATCCCACACTCCCATTCCAGCCTGGGAGAGGCTCGCTGCACAGGGCTACAGGGAGGAGCCTGGGAAGCACAGAAATGGAGCCCAAGGAGGGAGTCGGGGGATGGATTCTCTCCCCTTCTTTGCTGGAGCTGTGTGCGTGCTCAGTCACGTGCGAATCTTTGTGACCCCATGAACTGTAGCCCACCTCTGTCCGTGGGATTCTTCAGGTGATAACAGTGGAGCGGGTTGCCATTTCCATCTCCAGGGGACCTTCCCATCCCAGGGATCAAACCCGCATCTCTTGTGTCTCTTGTATGAGCTTTCATAAGCTACCTGAGCCACACTGAGCCACTGGGGAAGCCTCATTGGGGGCAGACAGGGCTGTTTCTCTTCCCCAGTAAAGAATGAAAGTGCTAGAGGCATACACATTCTGTTTCCAATCCTGGTGCTTCAATTTACTACCTGTAAGACTGAGTAAATCACTGAAAATTTCTGAGCTTCAATTTCTTTGTCTATGACAGTAAGAAAATTACACTTAGCACATAGTATTATTGGGAGAATGAAATTAGATAATTACATGAAATATCTAGAATATCGGTTGACACACTGTGCTCCATAAACAGCAGTTTTTTTCAGTTTTAGAAATGATGGGTACCACAGTGATAGAACAAGACTTGCCCTTTATTAACCCACATTTTCTAATCTACCAGTCTGTTTCAGGCTTCCTTTTTGGCTCAGCTGGTAAAGAATCCGCCTGCAATGCGGGAGACCTGGGTTCAGCTCCTGGGTTGGGAAGATCCCCTGGAGAAGGGAACGGCTATCACTCCAGTACTCTGACCTGAGAATTCCATGGACTGTATAGTTCAGGGGGTCACAAAGAGTCGGACACGACCGAGTGACTTTCACTTTCACTTTCGATCTGTTTCAACTCTTTTCTGTCTTTTGAGAGACTACAAATAAGAAATTCAGGAAAAGCCCACTGCTTTATCTCTAACAACATTTCTTCTTTGTGAGTTCACTAATTCAGTGTCTTTTTGATCCAGAGTTTCCATTAGCAGCGTATAAACAGAAAATATTTTTTGCTTTCACTTCCTAAACTTAGCTAAAAGAAGGAAAAGTCTGTGGCCACAAAGTACAGTAGATAGTTATTGGTTATTCTGCAGAAGACTTCAGGCTTCTCATGTTTGCCACTGGAGTTGTGGTTTTTCTATACTCTGTTGGATCCTGTCTGGGAAGGAAAGACTTAAGAGTTAATCCATGGTCCTAGACCTGTCAGAGTACAGAGGAGCACATTAGAGCTGGTAAAGATAGGCTGGCCTCCTGATAAGTAAGATTTTAAAGATGTAATTCAGTAAAATCCATGGCTAATCTCTAAAACCTAATGGCATTTTTAGTACGATTCTTCTATAATTGCTTTGGCAACAATAGAAGGCATTTCTCATTGATGCTGGAAGCAGCTCTGTGGTTTGCCCTCTGGTCTGTACTATACCCACTGTCACACAGATGAGTCCTAAGTCACCTTCTGTGTGTGCGTGCTCAGTTGTGTCTGACGCTTGCAACCCCATGGACTGTAGCCTGCCTTGCTCCTCTGTCCATGGGCTTTCCCAGGCAAGAATACTGGAGTGAGTTGCCATTTCCTATTCCAGGGGATCTTCCCAACCCAGGGATCGAACCAGCATCTTATGTCTCCTGCCTTGGTGGGCAGACTGTTTACCATTAGTGCTACCTGCAAAGCCCTAAGTCACCCTAAGAAACTCTTCATTATTGCAATGCCAAGAGTTTTTCTTCTGCCTACCTTGGAACTGATAGCTCCCTGAGAAGCATTGAACGAAGACCTGAGCTGGTTAGGGCCCACAGACAGATGGCCAGAGCCACCATGAGATCACAGTGCTTTTCCAGCAGTGGAAAGCTGCCTCAGATTATTTACTGAGCACTGCTTGTCCTTCAGGGCTGTGTCACTATCTGAGTAATACAACTCACTGCTCTGTCCCTGTAAGCAAGTTCTCTAGGGTTCTGGAAGATGTTAGATCTGTCTTAGCATCTCTGGGCTCACCTGTCAACTATACAGTTATCTGTTCTATTCAATTTCTGACCAACATCACTTTAGTAGTGTGAATCTTAAGTTGTAATATTTTAAAAATGGTAAGGGAGGGGTGAGAGCTACTAAGTTAAATGATAGACCATGATTCCTATGAGAATATCATAAAATCTTTGTAAAGGATTATAATCACATCATTCCTACTAAGTCTTAAGTTGTACAATAATAGTTCGATGCTAAGCCTACTGTTAGTGGCTTATTTTTTCAACAGATTCATTCAGTTAATTAGCATTTATTGAATATGTTATATGGTAAGCAAAAAACAATATGTGCCAGGAATTACAACTACAAAATCAATAAGAAAAAGCATTTGACCTTTACTCCAAAGGAGCCCGGATCAGGTTTGGGCAGAGAGGTTATTAGAAAACACTGTCACTCTGAGATGATAAGGTAGGAATGGGGTGAAGGTACAGAGTTGGGAGAGAGAGGCATTTTAACGTCTTTGTTGCACTTATCTCTGTCTAAAATAATGGTGTCTGTTTCCTTGTTTATTGCTTATTATTGACCCATTTCCTCTCCCATCTCTTGCTACTCCCACCCCTGCCAGTTGGTACAAGAGGCCCTATCTGTCTCATTAACTGTTTTGTCTTTGTACTTAGAATCATGCCCAGCACATGGGGAGCCCTCAGTAACTCAAACAGAATGAATGGCTTGAACCATCTAATCTAGGCAGGGAATCAGTAGGAGGAAAGATATGAAGGCCTGAATTAAGAGCCCTGTGTCTTCGTATGTGAGGATATATGTTTCTGTTCATAAACAAGATTCTTCAATAAAAATAAGCAAATATATTAGAGATAATAGTGCACAGAATCGCCTTTTTGATTCTGCCCTTTAGAGCACACCAGGCCATACCTCAGCTCACTGCTCTTCTTCCAATCATAACAACAAAAGTTACATCATTTTAGTTTCCCAGCTTGCTCAGCCCTCACTGGGAGCTGAGAGTTTTTTACTGGGAGCCATGAGAATGACCAAAGCAAGGGAAATGTACTGGCTAGTGGTTAAACGCTTTTTCTTTGGGAAATGATTTTGTACATGACTCTATGTGTGAACTCTATATTTGAGACGCACCTCATTTAAACAGTTACACACAAGTGTCTGTGATTATGCAGATAATTCATCTGTCTAATGTGTCTACTGTATGTAGCTACAGATTAAGTTGTGTGTGTGTGTGTGTACTTGAGACATATTTCTTTAATGATTGAAACTTTTTATAAAAAGTTTATTGATTAACATTCAACAGCCTTTTCTACAAACCCTATATGATTGATATAACTGACATTATTGGTTTCCTTTCAGCGTGGGTGCTACGGGATGAATGTTTATGTTTCCCCAAAATGCATTTATTGAAGCTTAACCCTCAACATGACG
Organism: Madoqua kirkii; assembly: GCA_006408675.1. NCBI lineage: Eukaryota > Metazoa > Chordata > Mammalia > Artiodactyla > Bovidae > Madoqua > Madoqua kirkii. The sequence continues at coordinate 10,805 of SJYC01005560.1, read as the reverse complement.
GTATTTGGAGGGGGACTTTTTGGAGGTAATTAGCTCAGGAGGGTGGAGCCTTCCTAAATAGGTTTAGTGCTGTTATAAGATATGAGAGATTTGCTCCCTCTCTCTCTGCTCTTTGCCTTGTGAGGACATGAAATGACAGACATCTGTCCACCAGGAAGGGGGCCTTACCAGCACCTTGAACCTTGACCTTGGACTTCTCATTTGTGAGAAACAAATGTTTGTGGTTTAAGCCACCCTGTTTATGGTATATTTGTTACAACAGCCCCAAATGACCAAGGTCGTTGGGCAGTTATGGCCTCAGTAAGCCTCTGGTTAATTTTTTGGCCATTGGGTATTTTTGCTTATCAAGTGTCAGGTGGAAGAGTGAGAATGGTGGGTTAAGTGTCCTCACACTGGCAGATAACAACACAAAAGTGATATCTCCAGTTCATGTTAGTTCTGTGATGCTTTCTTTTTTGCAAAGCCTATCATATCATTTTCACTATGAAAGGATTGATGACTTGTTTTTATGAAAGCCTGAAATGTTCTTAATATGGATATTAATGAACAAACCACTCTTCTGCACGGACTTTATACAGAATAATATATTTTGCAGTATGAGGTAAAAGACTAGATTGACCTGGCCAGATTATGGGAACATTTACTTTGTAATGACTTTTGAGAATACAAAGTAACTGGTAAGCAAGCAAGAGGAGTCCTTAATACTGGCAGATTTGCTGATTTTTGTTCAAGGAGTAATGAAGGGTGGAATAAAAGTAGTTGTCCAGCTGTTTGTCTCAGTTTCTACCCTGGGGCCCTGGGTCTTTTTTGTTGCTGCCTTTGTTCTTTGAGTGTAAAGTAACTCATTCCCCTTTACTTGCCTTTAGTGAAATGGGAAGTACTTGGATCAGTAATGTGACACCAACAAAAATAAGGTGTGTTTCACAGTTTGAAGGGCAAATATTTATAAAAGGCAGCTGCTGAATAGCACAGAGAGCTCAGCTAGGTGCTCTGTGATGACTAGAGCGATGGAATGGAGAGGGGGAGGGAGACCCAGGAGGAAGGGGACATAGGGCTGATTCACGTTGTGCAGCAGACACTAACACAACATTATATTCCAATAAAAATAAGACAAAATAAGCTACAGGAAAAAAAAGGCAAGGTACTTTTGAAGCTAAGTAATTTCTCTTTCATCATGTGCAAAGAAATTTTAAAAAGCATATTTTACTCTCTTCTTCAGTAAACGCATTTTGCAATTTTTAGAGGACACATGTGAATCAAATGAAGAGAGTCCTAGAAATAAAGAAAGTTTGAGCTATTCCACTGAGATGGGAAAATTTACTCCTTCTATGTTTAACTGATGTACCTCTAGATATTTTTCCAGGCAAGAATACTTCCCAATTCAGGGATCAAACCTGGATCTCCCACATTGCAGGCAGATTCTTTACTGTCTGAGCCACCAGGGAAGACTTATAAGTTTCTTAAAACTAGTAAATTCAGCCTCTAATTGTATTTTTTGGTCCATCAACATGGTGGGTTTATCAAAACACAAAATGAAAAATCAAGAGGGAGGGAGGAGTGAATGGGAGGGAGGGTAGGAGAGACGTCAGATGAGATAAGCAGGAGTAGAAATAGAAATCATTTTAAAACAGTGATAAGCTGGGAAAATGATGAGTGAGTGAAAAGCACTCAAGTTATATTCATCTTTATTTCTGTTAATACAGGAAAAGTAGAAAATGGGTTTTTGTAGAATTATTTTTTCTTGATACCATAATCATATTAACTTCAGTATTTTTGTAGGCATTGGTTTCCTGGTGATGATGGAATTATTGCAGGAATTTCTAAACTTTTCAACAGTGTCGCTCTGAGAACCAGGCAAGACTTGATGTCAGGCAAGGCTTTAGAGTGCCCCTCTATTAACTCCTTTCTACGAAGCAGGTGAGGAACCCTTGGGGCCCAAGGTTCCTGCCTGCCTGGGATCCTTATTCTCATTTCTAGACTAAGTTCAGGGTATCTAGAACCACGGGATTTTCTGTTCAACAGGCCCAAATACTGGTTCCAAGGCCTGCCGGAACCTCTTCCATTCAATTTCTCCTATAGTTGCAGACATGCACACCCTTTGACTCCAGGGCCCATTGCTTATGAAGATGTGTCTGGAGCTTGATCACACTGGGGTGTTCACATGCCTAGCAGACCCCTTGTGGGTGGGGAAGTGGGTAGAAGGAAGGGTAGGGATACAAGCCTCATGACTGGGAAGAAGGATTGTGCCCCCAGGGCCTCCTGCCAGATTTTGGCACAAAACTCTGAGGGACCTGAGAAATCTAAACTTGAACTTGGGCTTCTGGATTGTTATGAAAGTATATTTATCAAGGTAGAAGGATATAACATATTTAATAATTTGCCAGCTTAATTTACAATTTTTTAATTTGTAGATAAGGGATGTTGGCCTCCATCGGTACACTTGCTCCAGGCCCCAAAGGAGGCTGTTTAGTACAGTTGTCTATGTTCGGGATATAGCCTTTCTTCTATACTAAGCTGTGGAAAGAGAAAAGGAAGGAAGGGAGACAGCATGACTGTCATCCTCCAGCAGCCTTGTCGTGCGGGCTAAGTCACTGCAGTTGTGTCCAGCTCTTTGCTACCCCATGGACTGTAGCCCACCAGGCTCCTCTGTCCATGGAATTCTCCAGGCAAGAATACTGGAATGGGTTGTCATGCCCTCCTCCAGAGGATCTTCCCGATCAGGGATCAAAGCTACAACTCTTGCATCTCCTGTATTGGCAGGCAGGTTCTTTACCACTAGCGGCACCTGGGAAGTCCTCAGCCAGGGGCATTCACACATTGTTATTTGATCCCAGCACTTTATCAGTTCTGGTTTTATAGTTGGAAAAATAGTGGCTCAGATGGTAAAGCGTCTGTCTACAAGGCGGGAGACCTGGGTTCAATCCCTGGGTTGGGAAGATCCTCTGGAGAAGGAAATGGCACCCCCCTCCAGTACTCTTGCCTGGATAATTCCATGGACAGAGGAGCCTGGTAGGCTACAGTCCATGGGGTCGCAAAGAGTCAGACACGACTGAGCAACTTCACTTCTTCAAGGGAGAAATGACTTTCTCTCTACCCTCCTACATTCAAAAGCTGGATCTATGAAATAACAGGCAGATTAACAGGAGAAAAAGTATATGAGTATATTCATTTTAAATATTATGTACTGGGGCGGAGGGGGGCGGCTTCATAGGAAAAAAGAAGTAAAATCCTCAAAAAAGGTTAGAATCAGAGAGCTTATAAACGATCTTGATAGAGGAAGGGGAGGAGGTCAGCTTAATTTACAATTTTTTAATTTGTAGATAAGGGATGTTGGCCTCCATCGGTACACTTGCTCCAGGCCCCAAAGGAGGCTGTTTAGTACAGTTGTCTATGTTCGGGATATAGCCTTTCTTCTATACTAAGCTGTGGAAAGAGAAAAGGAAGGAAGGGAGACAGCATGACTGTCATCCTCCAGCAGCCTTGTCGTGCGGGCTAAGTCACTGCAGTTGTGTCCAGCTCTTTGCTACCCCATGGACTGTAGCCCACCAGGCTCCTCTGTCCATGGAATTCTCCAGGCAAGAATACTGGAATGGGTTGTCATGCCCTCCTCCAGAGGATCTTCCCGATCAGGGATCAAAGCTACAACTCTTGCATCTCCTGTATTGGCAGGCAGGTTCTTTACCACTAGCGGCACCTGGGAAGTCCTCAGCCAGGGGCATTCACACATTGTTATTTGATCCCAGCACTTTATCAGTTCTGGTTTTATAGTTGGAAAAATAGTGGCTCAGATGGTAAAGCGTCTGTCTACAAGGCGGGAGACCTGGGTTCAATCCCTGGGTTGGGAAGATCCTCTGGAGAAGGAAATGGCACCCCCCTCCAGTACTCTTGCCTGGATAATTCCATGGACAGAGGAGCCTGGTAGGCTACAGTCCATGGGGTCGCAAAGAGTCAGACACGACTGAGCAACTTCACTTCTTCAAGGGAGAAATGACTTTCTCTCTACCCTCCTACATTCAAAAGCTGGATCTATGAAATAACAGGCAGATTAACAGGAGAAAAAGTATATGAGTATATTCATTTTAAATATTATGTACTGGGGCGGAGGGGGGCGGCTTCATAGGAAAAAAGAAGTAAAATCCTCAAAAAAGGTTAGAATCAGAGAGCTTATAAACGATCTTGATAGAGGAAGGGGAGGAGGAATGTAGGTCACATAGGGGAGAGTAAACAACTTAAGGAAAGATGGACTTGGAATTGCAGAGCGAGGCTGGTGACCAAGTCTGTCCACCTGTGGAGTCCCTTCTAGTTTCCTGTCCCGTGAGAGGAGTCAACCTCCCCTGGTTGACAGCTGAGCTCCTTTTGGAGGATCTGTCTCCAGGCAGATAAGAGGGTGCATAGAAAGCCTCTCCCTGCATTTGCTGCTTTTTAAGGGCTTTCAACTCAAATGACCAAGGTAGCAAATTTGGGGGTGGCATGTCTTGAACTCCTTCAGGTGGTAGAGTTTAGATTTGATCACAAGTGCTTTAAATATATGCAAAAATCGAATGTATCTCATTCATTGTCTTCCAGATATTTTGTCTGTGTGGTCTATTAGTAATAAGAAGTCAAAGCACTTTGAGGATTGTGATACATGCTGTGTGATGTGCTGACAACCTTCTGCTACTGTGATAAAACTAGTTCTGCTCAAACTTGCACTTTGGAATTCACATTCTTTCTCGGGCATTATTGTGACGTTCCTCTGCTGGCATATTGTTGCTATTTAATAAGTGCTATCTCTTGGTTTAATTATTAGGAAACAAAATTACAAAGGCAGGTTAAGCAAATCTGCCCTATTGTAATAGCTTAGTCATCTCCTCTCCATTTCCCGCTTCCTTGGGTATCTTGACACCATTTCCTTAATTTTATGCCTGTTATCATTTATTTGCATCTCATTAAAACTTAAATACATCTAAAAAATTAAAACCCCTATTTTATAGCAGTGGGTGGTGGTGGTGTATGTATTTGCAAATGAAAAAATGGAATTATATACTGAAAACAAGTAGTTCTTTATCTAGGTAGGTGATATTTCCACAGAACTCTATGTAGTTAGTCTAAATTGTGAGTCTTAAATGCAGCAGGAAATAGAATGTTATGATTAAAAGCTTTTGTCCCAGGTTGTTCCAAACAATTTTTTCCTTGATTAATGAGTCAGAGAAGAAATGGAGACTTAGTAATACCTGCACTGAGGCCCTTGATAGTCTGACATCTAGCTCTTAAAGAAGAAAACCTAAAGGTCATGTCATCTAGCTGCTGCTTTAAGTGCACTGAGACACTGTGCCCACAGAAACTGTCTTTTCTGAATGCGTCTTAATGTTAGATCTCCAATGTCACTGCAAAAGCTGTTGCAGATTTCTGCTTCGGTCTTTGTTGTGGAATAGTTGATGAAGACATTGTTCATCTCTTTCAGTGCCATCCAGGTTTATTCAAGGAAAAACGTTGGCTCCTCCTAAGAATTAGAATATGTTGTTCCTGTTAAGTTACTTCAGTCGTGTCCAACTCTGTGCAGCCCCATAGATGGCAGCCCACCAGGCTCCTCCATCCCTGGGATTCTCCAGGCAAGAGTACTGGAGTGGGGTGCCATTGCCTTCTCCTAGAATATGTTACCTTTCCAGATAAAAACAAGTGATTTATCATGTGTAGCCACCTGAAATTCAGACTCACTTTTGTACCTAATTCCTGGCCTTTGTATCAGCTGCATCTTCGTGCCCCTACAAAAATTTTCTTCCTCCAAATATCTGAAAGAATGGATTCTCCTCACTGAGATCTTTGGTCACCTTCTGGGAGAGTCATTCCTGACCATACTACCTGTAGCGATGGAGGGGAGGACAGACTTTTCCTTTATTCTCTGAGGTTCTGTGTCTGAGGCCACAGGAGATAGAATAAAAGGAGGAAATGCATGTAATGCATGTACATTTCATTTGATGTTACTATTTTTACTTGGCACAGAGGGCTTCATAGAAAGAAGGGAGAATCCCAAAGCAGTTAGACCCAGGGGCTTATATATCATTTTAACAAAGAGTGATAAATTCTGGAAATATGGCAAGACAAAGGAAAAGGGGTTTTGACCTAGGGGTATTAAATTGTGAAGAAGTAAAAAGGAAACATATGAGGCAAACTAAAGGGATATAAAAGTTATTTTAGTAATGTTTGTACAGACTCATCATGATGTCAACTCCTCATCTCTGGTGATAAGAATTCTCTTCTCTTCCTGATACAGGAAGGGCAGAGAGCCCTGCCTGAATCTGGTACTTCCCAACTCCCTTCCGCTCCAAGTAATGAACGTGCCAGTGAAGCATATTTGGGGGATGGTATTTACTGATCCCCTTCGGTGTCGTTCACACCAGCTCTCTAGAATTATGCTGTTTTGTTCTATTGTTGCCTTTCTCTTTCACTTGAACATAGTTTTCCTTGGGGGAAGAGAGTCTCACTTGAACACTTAAGCGGTGCTTGGCATATGGCAGATGCTCAACTCAAAGACTGCTTACTCAATGATTTAAAACTATTCAATGATTCACCACAACTATATTGATCCTTAGCATCGGTATATTGGCTTTTACAATTCTGGCATTCAATTTCCCCAGTACTTAATTGGAGTCTGTTTTTGAGTCAACTCCTCTCATTTCCTTTTTTTTGAAAAAAGAGAGAATATAAATGAATTAATTAGACAAGAAAATAGAAAAAATTTCTTGGCCAGAGATTGTGAAATCTGTTTTACTGAATTTATCCAACAAGCAGATACCTAGTTCACACCAACCAGGTACTAACTAGATCCTGAGACTATAAAGATAAACCAAATTAAACCCAGACTACACAAGGAGAAGGCAGTGGCACCCACTCCAGTACTCTTGCCTGGAAAATCCCATGGGTGGAGGAGCCTGGTGGGCTGCAGTCCATGGGGTCACGAAGAGTCTGACACGGTTGAGCGACTTCACTTTCACTTTTCACGTTCATGCATGGGATAAGGAAATGGCAACCCACTCCAGTGTTCTTGCCTGGAGAATCCCAGGGACAGCGGACCCTGGTGGGCTGCCATCTCTGGGGTCGCACAGGGTCGGACACGACTGAAGCGACTTAGCAGCAGTATACAATGAGAGGCTGTGAACCAGTAACTGTAGCAATAAGTACATGAAGTAAGGCTGCAGTTTGGGTTCCTGAGTTGCAGATTCTAAGATAGAAATTTGAGTGTGAGAGGTTTATTAGCGAGTGTCCTTATAATGACCTGGAGAAGAGAAAGGACAAGCAGAGGACTGGGAGAGAAAGAGAGAAGTTTAGCTCTAACTTGGTCTCAGTGGAAGCCTTAGACTACTCTAAGGCAAGTTCTGAAGATGAGATGATCCTTTGGGGTTGTCTCAGTGTTCTGGAGGTCCTAGACCTTTATATCACCCTTCAGTTATTGGATGGGGACACCTTGGGGAGAGAAATGACCTGAGATGATTCCTAAAAAGGAGCTGTTGGCTGGTGACACTCCTGGAATAGGGATAATAAGTCCTTTTTCTTCCTGAGGGGAATTGGTCAGCTTATCATAGCACTGACCCCTCTCCAGGGAATCTTCTGGACCCAGGGATCGAACCCAGGTCTTCCACATTGCAGGCAGAGGCTTTAATCTCTGAGCCACCAGGGCAGACCCCATTATATTAGAGACATAAGTAAATCAGTATAGGAATTGTGATGAGAAACAGCTTAATTGGACCTTTAAAAATGTCAAAATAAGAGACGCTGAAATCTGAATCTTGAAATTCAGTTCGGATTTTTTGTGGGGAGAGGGGAGGGAAGAGGGCATTCCAGAAAAAGGGATTAAATATGTCCTAGTACATGGAGTAGGAAATGGCAACCGACTCCAGTGTTCTTGCCTGGAGAATCCCAGGGATGGGGGAGCCTGGTGGGCTGCTGTCTATGGGGTTGCTCAGAATTAGACATGACTGAAGTGACTTAGCAGTAGCAGCAGTACATGGAACAAGGTAATAAAACTGGTTTTCCTGTTTGGGCTTCATAGATGGAAAAGCTGATACTAATATCAACTAGCATCTGTAGAAGGCACACAGGCACATTACATCATTTCATACTCTTAACAACTTTGTTAAGAAGTTATTGTCAAATATTTATAGATAATAAAATGAAGGTTAACAAAAGTATAGGCATCTGCCAAGTGTTACACAGCTAGTAAGTGGTGATGTCAGAGTTCTACTGAGGTCTACTTGGCTCCAAGGTCCATACTTTTTCAACCAATATGAATTCTGCTGTTCTAACCAGTTTTTAGTGGGCTTCCCTGGTGGCTCAGACGGTAAAGCATCTGCCTGCAATGCAGGAGATCCAGGTTCGATCCCTGGGTCGGGAAGATCCCTGGAGATGGAAATGGCAACCTACTCCAATATTCTTGCCTGGAACATTTGTGGATTGAGGAGCCTGGTGTGCTACAGTCCACAGTGTAGCAAAGAGTTGGACACGACTGAGCAACTTCGCTTTTGCTTTTGCAGTTTTTAGTAGTACCTCTTTTGCAGTTTGTTTTTAAGGAATAGACTGATTTTGATACAATTTTGAACAATACTCAAAAACACTGAGACCCTTAAGTTCTACAAGCATATTCACCTGCAATCTTAAAATCAACAGTGACCAGTCAGTGCTTTCCAATAGCTGTATTTTATGCTTTCAGTAAAATGTTTTATGTGGACTGAAGTTGGAAAGATATGCAATTGCAATGAATGAGGGATACACTTGATAAATTCATTAGAACCTCCTATTCTAAAAATATAAACCAAATGATTTGAATTATTTAGTCTTTGAAAACTACCCCTCCTCACTAACTATAGAGCACAGAGCAGGAGGAGAATGTTTGATGGAAAACCCGGTCAGAATGTTAAACTCTATCATCCTCTGCTTCATATTCCCCTCAAATTTTTTTCATGTTCTCTAGCAGTGGTATCCAAAGAACGGAATGGGCAGTCCCAGGGATTTTAGTCTTATCTTTTGAAAATATCTATTTTTGTCTATTCTCTGTAATTATGTAATACATTAATACAGTCCATGTATTGGAGGTACAGTTAATCCAAACAATTTAACTGACGTGAACAAAAAAGTTTGGGATGAAATTTTGACACGTGCTACAACAGGGATGAATCTTGAAGACATGATACTAAGTGAAATAAGCCAGACACAAAAATACAAGTATTACATGATTCTGGGCTTCTCTAGTAGCCCAGTGGTAAAGAATCTGCCTACCAATCCAGGAAATGAGGGTTCCATACCAGGGTCCAGAGTATCTCCCGGAAAAGGAAATGGTAACACACTCCAGTATTCTTGCCTGGAGAATTCCATGGACAGAAGAGCATGGCTGGCTACAGTCCATGGGGTCACAAAAGAGCTGAACACGAATGAGCAACTAAATAAAAACGAAATTATATGATTCCAATTAAAAGAGGTACCTGAGATAGTCAAATACATATAGACAGAAAGTGGTTGCCAGAGACTGGGGGAAAGGAGAGTAGGGAGTTAGTGTTTCATGGGTCCAAGGGTTTCGGTTTGGGAAGATGAAAAAGCTCTGGAAATGGATGGTGGTAATGGTTGCACAACAATGTGAATGTACTTATTGAAGCTTAAACATGGTTAACATGGTAAATTCTATGTTAGGTATATTTTACCATGATAAAAAGCTAGTGAAGCGTGGAGACACCATGTTATAACAGTAAAATAGGCATAAGGCCACTCAACCATGACTAATCTTTCCATCTCTGGCCTGAGGGACAGTTTTACTTCGATTGTCTTGCCTTTATCCTTGCTGTTTCCTCAGCCTGGAGTGTTTTCCCTTGCCTCGGTTGTTTTATAAACTCCTATTCTCCTTTTCAAGTCTACCTTTCTGTTATTATGCCCCAAATATATTTGAGTGTCCCCTGCTGTATACATTTGTCGTATTCATTATTCCTAGGTCAGGGTTTCTTACTTTTGATCGACCTTCTCTAGGACAGGAGCATTGGTGTCACCAACCAGCACCTAGGGAAGGCTGACCTGTACTCAGTAATCCTGGGTGTTAAGTGAGTGAGTGAGTAAACGAATGAGTGAATGATGTAAATGGGTGGTGTGGCCATGAAATCCAGAATGTGCTGTGAAATCCAAAATGGTGACAGGAGGACCTGCCCACGGTGGGCTTCCTTGAAGCCAGATCTGAATTACTTCTGCACTGACTTCAGGGTCACAGGCCCTGGTAGGGATATAACTCACATGAGAGAATAATTTTAAATTTTTATCATACTGCATATTTCCCTCCTTCATAGTGTGTTCTTGCTCACCATTCACAATTCTGTTCTCATTATCAAGGGCATGCAAACATCACATGTACCTCATCCTGGGAACCTATAGATTATCTCTTGAAATTAATCTTATACTTTTGTAACCAAATTTAGATAAAGAAATTAAGTTATTTTTGTTCTGGGCTAAGTGAAGATTCTGAGTGGTTTCCTTTTTTTTTGATTAACAAAATCTATACATCAAAAAATATAAATATTATATTGAAATAAATTCTATCCTAGAGTTTAACTCGCTTGTTAATGTCACACCAATCAGACATTTAAGATGGACATTCTGTTATAGTGGTGCTACCATTTTAAAAATATTCAAAACAAAAGATATTTTTAAAGTAATATAATTATAATCTCATAGATGTATTTTCTTCTTGATTCTGAGCATTTCTGTGTAGAAGGAAAATATTAAATTAACATATGAAATTAGATTTCTGTTAATTATTAGATACTTGGAAAGCAAAGTCAATACTTCTCTGA
>SJYC01005559.1:0-44470 GCA_006408675.1 Madoqua kirkii | reverse complement strand
GGAAAGTAAAGTTAATACTTCTCCGACAAAATTTAAGCTTCATTATATTGCAGTTGCAAATGAAAATTTTTTATGCCTTTGACATTTCATACAGATAGTATAATTAACATAGAACTATAGTTAAATTTTTTAAATGAATTATAAATCAAACAAGATTTTGGAGTGGGATAAATCTACCAGAGAAGATAAGGTCCTGTATCTTTTTTTTCCATACATTCTTATCTATACGTACAAACTACCAACAACAAAAATAATCATACCAAACAAAAAACTCAAACCACAATTTGATCTTATTTCCAAAATATTCTTCTCTGTATTTGTGTTTGTGTTCAAACTCTGATAACTTTTCCTATTCTCAGATTATATCATGTATAGGAAGAGCCTTTCCATGTACTCATTGTGTTTACTATGTGGATATATACAATATAATTATATACACTAATAATACAGACATACTACATTTTCTTGTGCTTCACTTTATTGTTCTTCATAGATATTCCATTTTTTTACAAATTGGAGTTTTGTAGAAACCTTGTGTCAAGCAAGTCTATTGGTACCATTTTTCCAACAGCATTTGCTCACTCTTTGTCTCTATATTACATTTTGGTAATGCTCACAGTATTATTTTAGTTTTTATTATTATTACATTTGTTATGGTGGTCTCTGATCTTTGATGTCACTATTGTAATTGTTTAGAATACTAGAAACTGCACTTCTACAAGACGGCAAACTCAATCCATAAATGTTGTGTGTGTTCTCACCGCCCCACCGACAGGCTCTTCCCCTGTCCCCCTCTTCTCAAGCCTCCCTTTTCCTGAGACACAAGGGTGTTGAAAATTAGACCAGCTTATCAGGTTATCACCCTACAATGGCCTCTAAATGTTCAAGGGAAGGGAAGAGTCACACGAAACTAGATATGATGGCATTTAATGGGGAGGCATGTCAAAAAGAAGCTAGGCCTTTTGCACCATGCAGTTAGCCAAGTTTTGAATGGAAGGGAAAATGTTTTGAAAGAAATTAAAAATGGAATTCCCGTGAACACATAAATGATAAGCAAGTGAAACAGACTTAATGCTGAGATGGAAAAGGTTATAGTGGTCTGGATAGAAGATCAAACCAGCCACAACATTCCCTTAAGCCAAAGCCTAATCCAGAGCAAAGCCCTAACTCTTCAATTCCATGAAGGCTGATGGAGGTGAGGAAGCTAAAGAAGAAAAGTTAGAAACCAGCAGCGCTTGGTTAATGAGGTTTAAGGAAAGAAGTAGAAGCTGCTTAGCAAGCTATCCAGAGGATCTACTGAAGGTGGCTACACTAAACATCAGATTTTCAGTGCAGATGAAATGGTCTTCTATTGGAAGAAGATATCAACTAGGACTTCCATAGCTAGAGAGCAGAAGTCAATGCCTGGCTTTAAAACTTCAAAAGACAGGTGGACTTTCTTATTAGGGGTAACGTACCTGGGAGCTTTAAGTTGAACCAGTGCTCACTTACCATTCTAAAAATGCTAGGATCTTGGGCTTCCCTTGTGGCTCAGTGGTAAGGAATCTACCTGCCAATATAGGAGACATGGGTTCAATCCCTGTTCGGGGAGGATCTCACATGCCTCAGGGCATCTAAGCCTATGCTCTGAAATGATTGAGCCTGTTCCCTAGAGCCCAGGAGCTGCAACTACTGAGCTCACATGGCACAGAGGCCCGTGTGCCCTAGAGCCTGTGCCCCACAGAAAGAGAAGCCACTGCGATGGAAAGCCTGCACACTGCAACTAGGGAGGATCCCTCACTCACTACACCTAGGGAAAAGCCAGTGCAGCAGGGAAGATTCAACACAACCAAATAAATGAAAATAAAATTATCTTTAAAAATCCTGGGGTCTTTAAAAATGATTCCCAGTCTTCTCTTCCTATGTTCTGTAAATGGAACAACAAAACGTGGATGACAGCACCTCCATTTACAACGTGATTTATTGAATATTTTAAGCTCACTGTTTAGAATTATTGCTCAGGAAAAAAAAATTTATTTCAAAATATGATTGGTCATTGACAGTGCACCTGGTCACCCAAGAGCTCTGATGGAGATATACAATGAGATTAATGGTTATTTTCACGCCTGCTAACATAACATTCATTCTGCAGCACATGGATCAAGGTATATTTCAACTTTCAAGTCTTATTATTTAAGAAATACATTTCATAAGGCTATAGTTGCCATCAGTAGCAATCTCTCTGATGGATCTGGGCAAAGTAAATGGAAAACGTTCTGGAAGGGATTTACCATTTTAGATGACAGTAAGAACATGTGTGATTCATGGAAAGCAGTCAAATATCAACACTAAAAAGAGTTTGGAAGGAGTTAATTCCATTCATCATGGGATGACTTTGAGGGGTTTAAGATTTTAGCAGAGGAAGGAAGTGCAGATGTGGTAGAAAGAGTAAGAGAACTAGAATTAGAAGTGGAGCCAGAAAATGTGACTAAATTGCTTCAATCTCATGCTAAAGCTTCTACAGATGAGGAGATGTGGTTTCTTGAGATGGAATATACTTTTGGTGAAGACGTTGTGAAGACTGTTGAAATTACAGTAAAGGATTTAGAACATTACATACACTTAGTTGCTAAAACAGAGCATGATTTCAGAGATTAACTCCAATTTTGAAAGAAATTCTACTGTAGGTAAAATGCTATCAAACAGTTTTGCATGCTACAGAGAAATTCTTTCATGAAAGGAAGAGTCAATTGATGAGGTAGCTTTCATCACTGTCTTATTTTACAGATTTTCCAGGCTCAGTAGCAGTTTCCTTAAGAGCAGATAGTGACTGCTTTTTGGAGATTAAGAAGGAGGCCCAAGTTGCAAGACCATGCTTGTGCACAGACCACCCAAAATTCTTTGATATTTTAAGACTGGAGGGAGACCCACAGAAATTAAATCACTGTCTCAGGGCCAGAGGAAAAGTAAACGGGAAGCCTAGACTCGGCCCCAAGTCTTCAAATAGAGTATATAGGCCATTGCATCATACTGACTCCCAGGCTTCTGGAGCAGTAAGATGGTGGAGTAGAAAGACTTGAACTCACTTCCTCTCAACAAAACACCAAAATTACAACTCAATGACTGCTGAACAACTATCAATAAAAATGATTTGAACCTTCCAAAAAAGCTATTCTACAGACAAAGACAAAGAAGAAGCCACAATGAGATGGTAGGAGGGATGCTTTCACAATATAATTCAAATCCCATACATGCTGGGTGGGTGACCCACTAATTGGGAAATTATATCACATAGCTTTTCCCACAACAGTGAGAGCTCTGAGCCCCACGTCAGACTCCCCAACCTGGGAGTGTGGCATTGGAAGGAGGACCCCCAAAGCATTTGGCTTTGAAGGTCAGCAGGGATTGAGTGCAGGAGCCCCACAGGACTGAGGGAAGCAGAAACTCCACTCTGCAAATCAAGTCTTCACATGTACTGGGACTCAGGGCAGACCAGTGACTCCATAGGAGGACCAGACCTACCTGTGGGTCTTGGAGGGTCTGCTGGGAAGGCAGGAGCTGGCTATGGCTCACTGTGAGAGCAAGGACTGGTGGCGGACACCCTGAAATAAGCACTGGCATGAGCGCTCCTGGTGGTTGCCATTTTGACACTAAGACCCAACAATAGCCTGCACGTTCCAGTACTGGGTCACCTCAGGACAAACAACCAACAGGGTGGGAACATAGCCCTACCCATCAGGTTGCCTTAAGTCATCCTGAGCTAACAGCTGCATGTAAACACACCCTTTGACAAGGTCCTGCCTACCAGAGCCAGAAGACCCAGCTCCATCCACCGGTGGGCAGGTACCAGTTCCTCCCACCAGGATCCTGCACAAGCCCTTGGACCAGCCTCACCCATCGTGGGGTAGACGCCAAAACCAAGAATTACAGTCCTGCCTCCTGAGGAATGAAGACGACAAACATAGGAAGTCAGACAAAATGAGACAGCAGAGAAATATGGAATACAATAAAATTGCAGAACAACAACTAAGTGAAGTGACAGAGGCGATCTGCCTGGAAAAGAATTCAGAATAGTGACAGTAAAAATGATCCAAGATCTTGGAAAAGGTATAGAAGCACTGGCCAAGAGAATGCAAGAGATGTCTAATAAAGAGTTAGAACACTTAAAGAATAAATCAACAGAGGTGAACAATATAATAATTGAAATGAAAAACGTGCTAGGAGGAAACAGCAGAATAAATGAGGCAGAAGAATAAATAAGTGAATAGGAAGACAGATTGGTGGAAATCACTGCTGTGGAATAGAATGAAAAAAAGAATGAAAAGAAATGAAGACAGCCAGAGACCTCAGGAACAACATTAAATGCATCAGCATTTACTCTATAGGGGTCTCAGAAGGAGAAGAGAAAAGGAAAGGGGCCTGAGAAAATATTTGAAGAGGCAATAGCTGAAAACTTCCCTAACATGGGGAAGGAAACACACTCGATCCAGGAAGCAGATAGAGTCCCAGGCAGGATAAACCCAAGGAGGACCACACCAAGCCACACAGAAATCAAGCTGGCAAAAATTAAAGATAAAAGCAATGAGGGAAAAGCAACAAATAACATACAAAGGATTTCCCATAAGTTTATCAGCTGATTTTTCAGCAGAAATTCTGCAGGCCAGAAGGAAGTGGCATGATATTTTTAAGTGATGAAAGGGGAAAACGTATAACCAAGAATACCAGCAAGGGTCTTGTTCAGATCTGATGAAGAAATCTAAAGCTTTACAGACAAGCAAAATCTAAAAGAATTCAGCAGCACCAAACCAGCTTTATAGCAAACACTAAAGAAATTTCTCTGGGTGGAAAGGAATTGGCCACAATAGAAATGATAAAATTATAAATGGGAGAGCTCACCAGTAAAGACAAACATACAGTAAAGGCAGGGAATCATCCACTCACAGATATATCAAAACCAGCAATTGTGAGAAGAGTACAAATGAAGGATACGAGAAATGCACTTGAAATTAAGAAACCAGCAAATTAAAGCAATCTTGGGTATATATAGAGAAAGATTGCTATATCAAAACCATATGATAACCACAAACCAAAAATCTACAATAGACACACATACACAAAAGAAAAATAACCCAAACACAACACTAAATATACCCATCAGACAACAAGAGAAGAGAGCAAAAGAGGAAGGGAAGAAAAAAAAATCTACATAATCAAATCCAAAACAATTAACAAAATGGAAAAAGGAATATATATATTGAAAATTATCTTAGACATAAAAGGATTAAATGTTCCAACCAAGACACAGACTGGGAGAATGGATACAAAATTAAGACCTGCATATATGCTGTCTATAAGAGATTTACTTCAGACACAGGTACACATACAGATTGAAAGTGAGAAGATGGAAAAAAGCATGCCATGCAAATGGAAATCAAAAGAATGTTGGAGTAGCAATACTCAGACAAAATAGATTTTAAAATAAAGGCTGTTATAAGAGACAAAGAAGGGCACTAAATAATCATCAAGAGATCAACCTTCTTCAAGAAAAAGATGTAATAATTCTAAATATTTATGCACCCAACATAGGAGCATCTTAGTATATAAGCCAAATGCTAACAGTCATAAAAGGAGAAATCAACAGTAACACAAAAATGGACTTTAACACCCCACTTACATCAATGGACGGATCATTCAGACAGAAAATAATAAGGAAATACAAACCTTGAATGAAACATTAAATCAAATAGTCTTAATTAATACTTATAGAGCATTCCATCTAAAAGCAGCAGAATACACATTCTTCTTAAATGTACACAGAATATTCTCCAGGAGAGATCACATGCTGATCTATAAAGCAACCCTCGATAAACCTAAGAAAACTGAAATCACGTCAAGCAACTTCTTCAGTCACTACACTATGAGATTAGAAATCAACTACGTGAAAAAAAAAAAAAACAACTGTAGAAAACACAAACATGTGGAGGCTAAACAATACATTACTAAACAATCAATGAATCACTAAAGATGACACAAACAGATGGAAAGTTATACCACGTTCTTGGTTTGGAAAGAATCGATATTGTCAAAATAACTATACTGCCCAAGGCAATCTACAGATTCAGTGCTGTTGCTGCTGCTGCTGCTAAGTCGCTTCAGTCATGTCCGACTCTGCGCGACCCCATAGACAGCAGCCCACCAGGCCCCACCTTCCCTGGGATTCTCCAGGCAAGAAAATTGGAGTGGGTTGCCATTTCCTTCTCCAATGCATGAACGTGAAAAGTGAAAGTGAAGTCGTTCAGTCGTGTCCGTGACCCCATGGACTGCAGCCCACCAGGCTCCCCGTCCATGGGATTTTCCAGGCAAGAATACTGGAGTGGGGTGCCATTGCCTTCTCTGCAGATTCAGTGCAATCCCTAGCAAATTACCAGTGACATTTTACACAGAACTAGAACAAAAAAGTTTCTTTTACATTTGTATGGAAAAACAAAAGACCCTGAATAGTCAAAGCAATCCTGAGAAACAAAAACGGAACTGGAGGAATCAGGCTCTCTGACTTCAAACTATTTCACAAACCTACAGTCATCAAAAGAGTTTAGTACTGACACAAAAACAGAAATACAGTGGACAAGACGGGAAGCCCAGAAGTAAACCCATGCGCCTATAGTCAATTAATCTATGACAGGAAAGACAAGAATATACAATGAAGAAAAGACAGTCTCTTCAGTAAGAAGTGCTGGGAGAACTAAACAGCTACATGTAAAAGACTGAAATTTAAATATTCTCTAACATCATTCACAAAAATAAACTCAAAATGGATTAAAAACTTCAATGTAAGATCAGATACTATAAAATTCTTAGCAGAAAACATAATCAGAACACTCTGACATATTTAGCAGCAAAAACTTTGTGGATCCACCTTCTAACATAATGAAAATAAAAACAAAAATAAACAAATAGGACCTAATTAAACTAAGAGCTTTTACACTGCAAAGGAAATCACAAACAATATGAAAAGACAATCCTCAGAATGGGAGAAAATGTTTGCAAATGAAGCAACTGACAAGAATTTAATCTTCAAAATACGCAAACAGCTCATGCAGCTCAATAGTAAAACAACTACAACAAAAACAAACAAAAAACTCAACTTAAAAAAATCAGCAAAAGATCTAAATAGACATTTTTCCAAAGAAGACAAATAGATGACCAAAAAGTATATGAAAAGATGTTCAACATCACTCATTATTAGAGAAATGCAATGAGATACAATGAGGAATCATCTCACACCAGTCAGAATGGCCATCATCAAAAAGTCTACAAACAATAAATGCTGGAGAGGGTGTGGAGAAAAGGGAACCCTCCCACACTGTTGAATGGAATGTAAATTGTGCAGCCACTGTGGAGAACAGTATGAGATCCCTTTAAAAGCTAAATATATAGCTACCATATGTTCCAGCAATTCAACTCCTGGGCATATATCTGGACAAAACTCTAATCCAAAAAGGTACCTGTATCCCTGTTTGTAGCAGCACTGTTTACAATAGGCAAGATATGGAAGCACCTAAATGTCCACTGATAGATGAATAAAGAAAATGTCTTGTTTACATATATAGTAGAATATTACTCAGACATAAGAAAGGATGAAATGTCATTTTCAGTAACATTGATGGACTTTGAGATTATTATGCTAAGTGAAGGAAACCAGAGAAAGACAAATATCATATGCTATCATGAATATGTGAAATATAAAAAAAGATTTGAGAACTTATTTATGAAGCAGAAATAGACTCACAGACTTAGAAAACAAACATGATTACTGAAAGGGAAAGGTAGGGGGAAGGGATAAATTGGGAGTTTGGGATCAACATACATATATAATTATATTTAACATAGATAAACATAGACCTATTGTATACCATACCGTACTTCATACTTTGTAATAACCAATAAGGGAAATAATCTGAAAAAAATAGGTTTGTATTTATATAACTTAAATATATATAAAATTATATATAAATTTCTAAACTATATATATAAATTTATAATTATATATATTTATATAAATATATTTATCTATATATTTACAGAATTTTTTTAGATTCTTTTCCTTTATTGGTTATTACAAAGTATGAAGTATACTGTGATACAGAGTAGGTCTTTGTTTATCTATATTAAATATAGTTATGTATATATGTGACAGACTTTATTTTCTTGGGCTCCAAAATCACTATAGATGGTGACTTCAGCCATGAAATTAAAAGACACTTGCTCCTTAAAAGGAAAGTTATGACCAACCGAGACAGCATATTAAAACAGAGATATTACTTTGCCAACAAAGGTCTGTCTAGTCAAAGCTATGGTTTTTCCAGGAATCATGTATGGATCTGAGAGTTGGAACATAAAGAAAGCTGAGTGCTAAAGAAATGATGCTTTTGAACTGTGGTGTTGGAGAAGACTCTTGAGAGTCCCTTGGACTGCAAGGAGATCCAACCAGTCCATCCTAAAGGAAATCAGTCCTGAATATTCACTGGAAGGACTGATGCTGAAGCTGAAGCTCCAATACTTTGGCCATCTGATGCAAAACTGACTCACTGAAAAAGACCCTGATGCTGGGAAAGATTGAAGGAAGGAGAAAGGGACAACAGAGGATGAGATGGTTGGATAGTGTCACCAACTCAGTGGACATGAATTTGAGCAGGCTCTGGGAGTTGGTGATAGACAGGGAAGGCTGGTGTGCTGAAGTCCATGGGTTGCAAAGAGTCAGACACAACTGAGGGACTAAACTGAATTGATATATGTATAACTTAATGGGTTTGCTGTATACCTGAAACTAACACAACATTGTAAACGAACTAAACTTCAATAAAAAGTAAATTAAAAAAAAAAAAAAAGGAATTGTCAGTTACCCTGTGCATGCGTGCTCAGTCATTCAGTTAACCCCGAAGACTGTAGCCTGTCAGGCTCCTCTGTCCATGGGATTGTGCAGTCAAGAATACTGGCATGGGTTGCCATTTCCTCCTCCAGGAGATCTTTCTGATCCAGAGGTGGAAGCTGAATTTTCTACATCTCCTGCATTGGCAGGACGATTCTTTATCACTGAACTACCGGGGAAGCCCATCTGTTGATGAAGCTCCAACCTTCATCAACCACCACCTTGATGAGTCAGCAGCTACCAACATCAAGGCAAGACCATCCACAGCAAAAGGACCATGACCTACTGAAAATTCAGATGATAATCAGCTTTCTTTTTGCATAAAGTATTTTTAAATTACAGTATGTACATTGTTTTTCAGACACAATGCTATTCCACACATTAAAAGATATAGCATAGTGTAGACATAACTTTTATATACACTGGGAAATGAAGAAATTCATGACTTACTCTGTTGCAGTGGTCTATAAATGAACCTGCAATATTTCTGAGGTATGCCTATACACATATGCAGTGTTACATGGACCACTGTTTTGTATATGCTGTTTGGAACCTGTGGCCTGCAATAATCAAGGTGAATTAAAAGAGTCTGTTTCAATTGATTGTAAAGAAAGGCAACTTTCTCACTTGTATAAAATATATACAAGTTGAAGAATGATGTATTCTATATCTAAATGAGCATAACGTTTTTGTCGATAAAAAAGGGGAGAAAAGCAATGACACTTGGCTAATTTGCCCACCTTAAATTTGTCTTTATCCCCAATTCATGCATGATTGCTGTTGCTGCTGCTGCTAAGTCGCTTCGGTCGTGTCCGACTCTGTGCAACCCCATAGACGGCAGCCCACCAGGCTCCGCAGTCCCTGGGATTCCCCAGGCAAGAATACTGGAGTGGGCTGCCATTTCCTTCTCCATGCATGATTAGCACACATATATATATTTTTTAAGATAAGAATGGGATTAATCCCCACTCCCAGACCTTATTTCCTTCTTTCCTGGGTTCTGCTCCAAAGTCCTCTTATTAATGAGGCTTTCTTTGACTTCTTTCTATGCAGGAGTAACCCCTACCCACCACTTGGTTTATTTTGTTTCATAATGCCTCATCACTTCCTGGTATGATATATATTTCTTTATTAACTGTTTGTTTCTCTTCTATCACTAAAATGTTTCATAAGTACTGATGTTTTTCTCAGCTTTTTTTTTTCATTGTTTATTGTCAACATCTACAAACAGATTTCTCAGGGTTTGCACTATTTGGGATAGATAATTCTATGTTGTGGGGTGTCATCCTGTGCATGGTGGAATATCAGCAGTATCCCTCACCTCTAGCTTCTAGATGCCAACAGCACCCTCATCCCCCAATTGTGACAACCATAAATTACTCCAGACATTGTCAAACATCCCAGGCAGGTTGTGTGAGGAGGCAAAACTTGCGATTGAAAATCGCTGATCTAAAACAATGCTTGGCACAATGAGCACTCAATAAATATTTGTTGCATTAAAAAAAACAAATGGATAAAATCAGTATTTCTCAAGTCAAAAGTTTGCCTTCTCAACAGTAGAACAGTTACAACAGAAAAATTAAATGCAAAGAGAACTTTCTCAAATAGAAAAGTTCTGTTCCCATTCAGGACTTCGAATTTGTCCTCTTTTTTCGTCTTTTCCTGCTGAATACTTTAACTAAAAACGGTTCTTATTTGTTCAGTTTCTAATTGTTTTTGCTCCCCATGTTGATCACCATGAAAAGCGAAAGTGATCACCAAAGGACTCTGTAAATTCGAACCAATGCCACTTAAGCACTTTTCAAGCCAGGTAAGCTTTGTTGAATTCCCTTTTGAAATCCACTTCTCTACTTTCTGCAGCAATTAGCAGTCAGAGGAAATAAATCACATGCCCTTTGAATGAGGATAAAATATTTTCCTGCCCCAGTGTTTGAGCTTTCAAATTCAGAGAAGTGGACGGTCTGCTCCACCATATTTTCACTTAATACTTCACTGGCTTCTCTCCAAAACCTGCCTGACATGCAATTATTTGCAACCTATTTCACAGAAGGCCTGCTCCATTCATCTTTCTGTGGATCAGCTTTCCATTGAAACTGATAAAAAGATTTTACTGTGTGAAGCTTAAGTCTGTAGGGTTCAATGCAATGCTAAGCCAAGGGATTTGGATTTTGTTTTATGTTTTAAGTCAAGGGTTGTTTTGAGATTTATGGGGGCAGATATGACATGCAGAGAGAGGGGGACAAAATTAATTATATTGGTGGTTTGGTAATGATCTACTTGCAATAAAACTCTAGGTAGAATTATGGGTGAGTATTCACACTATATTGGTAGAAAGGAGACTATGGGTGAGGGTGATGGTCAGAAGATCTGAACTCAATTTCTGACCCTGTTATTTAAGCTAAAAGACACTTTCTCTAGAAATTCGATTCCTTCTATGTTTAATGTGATTGAACTTGATAGACTCTATCACCTTAAGTCCCTTACTGATTCTTTCTCCAATATTCCATATTTCTTTAAATGACACCAGTATCCCATTAACAGCCATAAATCTGAAAGTCAGCTTTGACTTCTCTTCTCCTTTACACCTAGCTTGATTGCTCACCAGTTCATGTTAATTTCATCTCCTAAATTTCTCTTGATCTGTTCAGTTCTCTCTATCCTCTTGACAACTAGACAAAGCTTAATTTCCTCCAACTCTCCCCTAGCTTCCCTGATGGCTCAGCTGGTAAAGAACCTGCCTGCTCTGCAGGAGACCCCAGTTCAATTCCTGGGTTAGGAAGACCCCCTGGAGGACAGGACTGAGCAACTAAGCACACACAGATCCAGGTTCATAGCCACTTGCCTGACTCCTTGCTGTCATCTTTGTTTTCTGCCTTCTTCCCCCAAATTTGGTTCTACTGAGGTCAAAGTGATCTTGTAAAGACAATTTGATCACTCACATGTTTAAAATTTCTTCATTTCCTATTGTTCTTAAAAATTCCGTATTCCACAGGACTTCCCTGGTGGCACAGCGGATAGGAGCCTGCCTGCCAATGCAGGGGAAATTCGTTTGATTCCTGTTTGGGGGTGGGGGGATTCCACATGCTGTGAACAAACTAAGCCCATGAGCTGCAACTGCTGAAGCGCAAGCACCTAGAGCCTGTGCTCTGCAACAAGAGAAGCTACTGCTGTGAGCAGCCTGCCCACCATGACTAGAGAGCCGCTCCTACTCACTGCAGCTAGACAGAGCCGGCAAGCAGCAACAAAGGCCTCGTGTGGGCGCTAGTGGCTCAGCCGTGTCCGACTCTTTGTGACCCCGTGGACCATGCCCTCCAGGCTCCTGGGTCCATGGGATTCTCCAGGCAAGAATACTGGAGTCGGTTGCTATTTCCTCCTCCAGGGGATCTTTCCAACCCAGGGTTTGAACCCGGGCCTCCTGTATCACAGGAGGATTCTTTACTGTCTGAGCCACCTAGCACAACCAAAAATGAAGCAAATGCATAATTTTTTTTCTTAATTTTATATTCCCTAATAAGGCCTTCAGGATCTGTCTCCTGATCATTTCTCTAGACTCAGCTCCTTAGCACAGTCTTTAACATCTGTACTTCCACCACACTAAGCTTTTTGCAAGCCTTTGTTCGTCGCCAAGCGTTTGGACCTGCTGCTGCTTCTGCTCAGGATCCCTGACCTTATCTCCTCACCAGTACTACCCTCTCAGATTTCACTCGTCCATCTCTTTCTCAACAGGTCTGACCATTAGGCTATGTTCTACTTAGCATATGGGTCATAGTTTACTGTAATTATACTTGTACAGCAGTTTTAAAATATTGACTGATATTTTAAATTGCAAAGTGGTTTGCTTGCAGGATCTTTCTCAGTAATTTTCTCCTCTTTTACAGCTGTCTCATTCAACTGCTAGTAGAGTAGCAGTGTTTTAGCAACTTAAAATTTCCAAGTCATTTCAAAGCATTAAAGCAGTTTTCATGGAAACACACATACTCTTCTAACACTAGTTAAGTTTGAATTGATGCAGTTATAAGAAGTACAACTGACATAATCAGGTTTGCTGTTGAACACAACTAATTATTGGAAAAAGTGCAATTTGATCATTAAGTGGATAAATGCACAGGCATCAGTGGCTACCTCTTAGGGAAGAAATGGAAGGTATTGATTTATCCTGCTACTTTAATAACCTACCTTTGTTTCTAGATTATACCTTTCTTGACAGAAAGGCCTGCTATTTTATTCACTACAATATAACCAACAGAAAGCATAGTCCCAGCTCAAATGTACTTATAATTTAAGAAATCAATGTTAAATTAGACACAAGATTTCTTTAAAAATATGGAATTCATAAAATTGCTAAATTATCTTCAAATTCTGATATTTTTATTTAATTATAAACATGTGTTGTTGTGATTAAATTATGGATTAGGGTCAGGTTCTTACCTTATGTTATCCTTGTATTGCCCACAGTCAAATAACTCTGTGAATTACATAATAAGTAAAAGTTGTGTGGTGTATGTATACTTGCCTGGTCTGGTCTTGGGGGCATGAAATAGGTGTGAGGGCAGATGTTGGTAAGCAAGACTTTAAGTAAAACTTTAAGCTTTGTGTATGAAAATATTAGCTCCAAACTTCCTTAAGTGATAAATGAGATTTCCAGATCATAATGGAAATAAAAACCCATGATCATTTATTGGTAGCCATTGATAAATAATATCAGCTAGGATCCTTAATCCAAATAAATAAAGGCCTAGAATATTAAAAAGCTGTGTATGTTAGCAGGACATATTTTAGTCATCTTGCTTTTCAACTTTCTTGAGAAGCACATTTTCAGTGAATTTCTGAGAAACTCATTTGCACTGGTGATTTAGCTGTAGCACAAATGAGAGAGAATCAGATTTTTTTAAAAAAATTCAAGGGTTTATACTATGCTAAACAAGAAAGAAGGACTGTTATCCCTACCTCATTTGAATTCAGCCTGAATAGGAAGCGGGCATATTAGGCCTGGCATTGAACAGACTTTGCAGAAGATCTTGCTGTTCTGTGCTTTTTTTTTCTAGAGCAGGTCCAGAGCCAAGAAGAATAGTTTCCTGATGGTTGCTCCATGACCTCTCCCACACTTGGAACATTTCTGAGGAGGGAAACAAAGGAGGAAAAGCAGGTGCAGCCATCCTGAACCAGATATAGAAATCTGACAAGTAAATCATGGTCATGAAAATAATGGCTGACATTCTTTGAGAGGGTTCTCTGTGTTAGACACCAAGTTAAGCAGTTGACCTGCTTTCTCTGGACTCTCACAACCTGCTAGCATGGCCAGTGATTAAAATGCAGCTTTAGAAACCAGGCTGACTAGGTTTCCAGTCTGAATCTACTTACTATGGTGTGACCTTGGGCCTTAACCTTAACCTGTGTTTCACTTCTTTGTGTGTGCTCAGCTGTGTCTGACTCTGCAACCCCATGGACTGTATCCCACCAGGCTCCTGTGTCCATTGAATTCTCCAGGCATGAACACTGGAGTGGGTTGTAACTTCCTCCTCCAAGGGATCCTCTCTCGACCCAGGGATCAAACCCACGTATCCTGCATTGGCAGGCAGATACTTTACCACTGAGCCACCTGGGAAGTACTTCACATGGACATAAAAAAGGGAATTAAAATGTTTCCATTGTATTATCTTTAGAAAGATTGGATGGATGTACTTTGCGCTAACTCCCCTGCATTATCTGAACACATGAAAAATAGGCATTTTTTTTGCTTCTAGGAAATATTAACTATGAAGGCGTTCGTTTTGTCTTAGCCTAACATAGGTGGTCTAAAACCTTCATGATTTACTAATAAACCTTCATGATTTACTAATAAATAAGATGAGACATTGTACAGAATAGTTGAAATAGAAAACAACTTCCATAGTAAACACCAGCTTTTTCCCCTTCTCCTCCTCTTTTCTGTTTACTAATGTGAGACTCCATCCCCTGGAAAAATATCTGGTTAATAGAGACTCAATAAATATTCATAGAACTTTAAAAAATCCATTATGTAGTATTTTTGTAAGGATTGAAGAGCTCATTCAGGACAGGCTCAGTATTTAGCACAAAGTGAGTAACATCCCTTGGAATCCATGGGAAATTGGTTCCAGGACCCACACAGATACCAAACTCCACAGACGTGCAAGTCCCTTATATAAAATGGCAAAATATTTACACATCCTCCAGTATATATTAAATCATCTTTCCTGCTAAGTCGCTTCAATCGTGTCCGACTCTGTGCGACCCCGTAGACGCCAGCCCACCAGGCTCCCCGGTCCCTGGGATTCTCCAGGCAAGAACACTGGAGTAGGCTGCCATTTCCTTCTCCAATGCATGAAAGTGAAAATCGAAAGTGAAGTCACTCAGTCGTATTCAACTCCTAGCGACCCCATGGACTGCAGCCTACCAGGCTCCTCTGTCCATGGGATTTTCCAGGCAAGAGTACTGGAGTGGGGTGCCATTAGCTTCTCTGTAAATCATCTTTAGATTACTCATAATATCTAATACATTGTTAATGGCATGTAAATAGTTCCTGGGCACTCAGCAAGTTCAAGTTTTGCTTTTTGAAACTTCCTGGAATTAAAAACATTTTTTTTTTCAATCTTTGGTTGGTTGAATCCATGGGTTCAGAACCCACAGACACAGAGGACTGACTGTACTCAGAAATGTTATGTTTTATTATCATTACTGAGCGCTTCCCGGTGGCTTCCTGGTAAAGAATCTGTCTGCAATGCAGGAGCTGCAGGAGACACAGGTTGGATCCCTGGGTTGGGAAGATCTTCTGGAGTAGGAAGAGGCAACCCACTCCAGTATCTTGCCTGGAGAATCCCATGGACAGAAGATCCTGGCGGGCTGCAGTCCATGGTGTTGCAAAGAGTCGGACACAACTAAATGACTCAGCATGCATGTCCATTATCACCGCTATCACGACTGTTCTTATTCTTCCTCTACAGAGGAAGCAATTTAGTGAGTCCAAATGACTTGGCCAAGGTCACACAGCTAGTGGGTGGCAGAGGCAGAACCGAACTGTGTGTCTGCCTGTCCAGCACAATTTTACTGCATATAACACAGCATACCCTGATCACAGCATAAGAAGACTGGTTAAGGAGGGAAGAGAGCCTGCGCTTCAGAGTTAAGTGTGCCTGGTTTGAATCCCATCAGTTCTGCATACTCTGTGAGCCACTGCATTCACTTTCCTCAAAAATTGGGAGAAGGCAATGGCACCCCACTCCAGTACTCTTGCCTGGAAAATCCCATGGATGGAGGAGCCTGCTAGGCTGCAGGCCATGGGGTCGCTAGGAGTTG
The DNA here is from genome assembly GCA_006408675.1 of Madoqua kirkii. Taxonomy (NCBI): domain Eukaryota; kingdom Metazoa; phylum Chordata; class Mammalia; order Artiodactyla; family Bovidae; genus Madoqua; species Madoqua kirkii. The sequence continues at coordinate 28,248 of SJYC01005559.1, read as the reverse complement.
GATACAACTGAGGGACTTCACTTTCACTTTTCACTTTCATGCATTGGAGAAGGAAATGGCAACCCACTCCAGTGTTCTTTCCTGGAGAATCCTAGGGATGGGGGAGCCTGGTGGGCTGCCATCTGTGGGGTTGCACAGAGCTAGACACGAGTGAGGCAACTTAGCAGCATTTGAAAAATTAGTGTGATATTCCATTTGCAGCATTGTGAGGAAGATTATAGATACAGATATAGATATATAGATATCTATATATAGATAAAAGATAGTATATATTTTTCATTGGTATATAACAGGTACTTGATAACTGTTGCTCTTATAGGTGATCACAATATAATTAGTATGATTGCAGTCACAGTGTATAATGCTTTACTATCAAAAATATTCTTGAAGAAAATATACTGGTACTGGGAAAGACTGAGGGCAAAAAGAGAAGGGAGCAACAGGATGAGACGGTTGGATAGCAACTCAATGGACATGAATTTGAGTAAACTCAAGGAGATAGTGAAGGATAGTGTCCATGGGGTCACAAAGAGTCAGACACAACTGAGTGACTGAACAACAACTTCTATTATATGAACCAAATATGCTCTATACTTATAGTGGAATATTATTTGACCTTAAAAAGAAAGAAAATTATTTTAAAAATTGAAGTTTATTTGGTTTACAATGTTATGGCAATCTCTGAAGTATATCAAAGTGACTCAATTATACACATATATGTTCTTTTTTAATATTCTTTTCCATTACAGTTTATCATAGTATAGTATACAGTATATAGTATACAGTTTCCTATGCTGTACATTAGGACTTTGTTATTTATACATTCTAAATGTAATGGTTTGCGTCTACCAACTCCAAACTCCCAGTCCATCCATCTCCTCCACACCCTCTTGGCAACTGCAAATCGTTGTCTACATCTATGAGTCTATTTCTGCTTTGTAGATATGTTCATTCGTGACATATTTTAGATACCACACATAGGTGATATCATATGGTATTTTTCTTTCTCTTTCCGACATACTTCACTTAATATGATAATTTCTACTTGCATTCATGTTGCTGCAAATGGCATTCTTTCATTTTTTATGGCTGAGTAGTGCTCCATTCAGAGAAAGCTATGGCACCCCACTCCAGTACTCTTGCCTGGAAAATCTCATGGACAGAGGAAACTGGTAGGCTGCAGTCCATGTGGTCACTAAGAGTCGGATACAACTGAGCGTCTCCACTTTCACTTTCATGCACTGGAGAAGGAAATGGCAACCCACTCCAGTGTTCTTGCCTAGAGAATCCCATGGACAGGGGAGCCTGGTGGGCTGCCATCTATGGGGTCACACAGAGTCAGACACGACTGAAGCGACTTAGCAGCAGCAGCAGTGCTCCCTTATAAAAATGTGTCACATTTTCTGTATCCATTCATCTGTCAGTGGACATTTCGTTTGTTTCCGTGTTTTGGCTATTGTGAATAGTGCTGCTACGAACATAGGGGTGTGTGTGTCTTTTTGGTTTATAGATATACCCAGGTATATTCACAAGAGTGGGGTTGCTGGGTCATATGGAAATTCTATTTTTAGTTTTTTGAGGCATCAACCTACTGTTTTCCATAGTGGCTGTACCAGCTTACATTTCCACCAACAGCATAGGAGAGTCTCCTTTTCTCCATAGCTTCTTCAGCATTTGTTATTTGTAGACTTTTTAATGATGGGCATTGTGACTGGTGAGGGGTGATATTCATTGTAGCTCTGATTTGTGTTTCTCTAGTAATTAGCAAAGTTGAGCAATTTTTCCATATGCCTACTGGCCATCTGTATGTCTTCTTTGGAGAAATGTCTATTAGGTCTTCTGCCCATTTTCTCATAGCTTTGGGGTTTTTTTAATTGTATGAACTGATCGTATATTTTGGAGCTGATCGTATACTAAGCCCTTTTCCGTCTCATTATTTGCTAATATTTTCTCCCATTCTGTAGGTTATCTTTCAAATTTTTTTTAAATTTTATTTTTACTTTATTCTACTTTACAATACTGTATTGGTTTTGCCATACATTGACATGAATCCATTTTTTTTAATGGTTTTCCTTTGCTATGCAAAAGCTTGTAGGTTTGATTAGCTCTCATTTATCTTTTGTTTTTGCTTCTATTGCCTTGGGAGACTATCCTAAGAAAACATTGGTATGATTTGTCAGAGAATGTTTTCCCTGTGTTCTCTTTTGGAGTTTTAGAGTGTCTTATCTTGTATTTAAGTCTTTAACCCATCTTGAGTTTATTTTGGGGCATGGTGTGAAGGTGTGTTTTAACTTCATTGATTTACATGCTGACTGTTGAACTTTCCCAGTACTACTTGCTGAAGAGAGTGACTTTTTCCCATTTGGTATTCTTGCCTAAAGAGAGAAAGGACATTCTGACATCTACTATATATAGATGAACTTGAAAACATTATGCTAAGTGAAATAAACCATTCATAAAAAAAGTTCTATGAGTCCGCTCATATATGAGGGACCTACAGTAGCCAAATTCATTGGACAAAAAGTAGAATGGTGGTTCTCATAGGCTGGGGGAGGAGGAAACGGAGAGTTATTGTTTAATGGATGTGGGTTTCCCTTTGAGAAGATGACAAAATTCTGGAGAAGGATGGTGGTGATGGTTATACAACAATCTTAATGCACTTAATGTTGCTGAACTATGCCCTTGAAAAAAATAGTTAACATGGTGAATTTTATGTTATCTATATTTACTGCAATGATAGGGGAAAAAAGAATGTATTTTGTATAAGAGGAAAATATTATTATTGAAATTATTGAAAGAAGAAATGAGTCTTAAGATTATCCCCTGCTTCTTCAGTAACATTTTTGATGTTTTATATTGAGTTTCACCGAGAAGTAACTTTAGTCTTTATATTTTATAAGAGGGAGAAAGTGTGTGTGACTATTTTTATCAACAACATATGTTTCTATTTGAATTGGCAGGTGGGTATTAATCAATGTCGGTATCATTCTAAGGATATTGTCAAAGGAGAAATAATATTGTTGTGAAACCAAGAGACTATTTTATTATACACATTACCTTGAAATAACATTTTTGCCAGGAAATTTGATGCAGCACACATATGGAACATGATAGAAAGAAGCCAAGCTAACGTGCATTAGTTATGTGTGCCGTACATACATGATGTACAGTCCAAGCTCCTGCGAGATACAAGGATATAGTAACTCTGAAGGTCATTCCAGCACTGTGTAATATTTGAAACAGTTAGGCTGTTTATACATCAGGTTCTCATTTTTAAAAGCTTTCCTTTCTATGTGATTTTTTTAAACCCCTGTAAGGTTTTTTTTTTTTTTTTTTGAAGAGGAGAAGGTCTCTTTTGTTTAAATTGTCTTGTCCTCCAAATCCAAACCATTTTGTACTTTGAAACATGACTTGCTTCTGACATTGAAACTCTCTTTCTTTTTGAAGTTACTATAATAAATGTTAAATTTTGAGAAAAAGTTTAATGTACTCATAAGGTCATTTGATTGTTCTATTTGCATCTGTTTCAGTCTCATTACCCTCATACTTATTGATGTTCTCTTTTATCTCTCACATTAGTTCTGCCTTGATAAAATACCAGCTCTATTTGCTCACCTTAGGTTGCCTTTCTGGACTTATACCAGACTCTTTAGAGCAGCAGCGGGAGCTGTAGGCCTCTGGTCTTTGATCTGAACTCCTCCAAGACCTTGTTTTCTCTCTAGACACAATAATGAGTATTTTTGCCCATCTCTTCTCTCTCCAGAGAACTCCTAGCCTCAAAGTACTGATACTGCTAAACTTTCTAGCAGTATCCTGTTAGAATGTTGGATGTTTTTGTTGGGAGTTTGGAGAGAGTGAGTCTCTATAAGAAGTTCTCTTGTTTCATCTCTGCTCTACTGAGATGTTTGGGTCCTATCTCCACTTAACTGGTACTCTTACTAAAGTAATGTTTTCAGAGAGATTACAAGGGTAGCTATTTGCCAGATTCTCCTGTACTTGAAAGTAGTGGCCCTTTCACATAAATAATATATAGCAAGGGGGAAAAAAATCAAAATCTTTTCTTCTCAGAATTCTTTATACCTGATTCCAGTGAATTCTAGCATCCAGTGTTACATATATGAAATTTAATTCAAGTCCTACTGTCACCTGAATTTTTTCTCTCAGGAATCCTGTAAGAGATTCTCTTTATACTTAGAGTTTAAAGTTTTCTCTATAATATGTTTAGGTGTGCTCTTTTTTACAGTGTGTAAGACATAAAAGGCAATTAAATATTTCAGAACTAGAAAGATCACACAATTTTATCAGTTTCATTGGTTACTGTTCGAACATAACCTCTCCACCTATGCAGATTCCCTCTTTCTAGATTAACATGCCCTATGATTTTTCTTTCCCTGTTTATTTATACCCTGCTCCTTTTTGCACTTCATTCTGCCCTTTGGGACCATCTGCCCTCTCAGTGGGCCTCTCCGGTGGCTCAGCACTCTGTGCATGCATGCTCAGTCACTTTATCATGTCCGACTCTTTGCGACCCCAGCGACTGCAGCCCGCCAGGCTCCTCGGTCCATGGGATTCTCCAGGCAGCCCTGGAGTGGGTTTCCATGCCCTCCTCCAGGGCATCTTCCTGACCCAGGGATCCAACCCACATCTCTCATGTTTCCTGCATTGGCAGGCACGTTCTATACCACTATCGCCACCTGGAAAGCTCCCAGCCTTCTGGGCAAGGTACGTCTTCTAGAATTACTTTTAATGAGGCTCTTTTGGTGGTAAACTAAGATCTTATTTTTCTAAAATGTGCTTATTTTACCATCATTTTTGAGAAGGCTTTGCTAGGCAGGTCGACAGTTATTTCAGTCATTTTTCTCTCGGCTCTCTAGAGGCATGACTCTACTATGTCAGGCTTGTGGCAATGCTGATGCAAAGGCAGCTACGAGTCTAATTGTTATCCCTTTGTTGGTAATGTGTCTTTACATAGTATTTTTATTATTTTAATAGTTGGCCTCGAAATTTTGACGTGTATTCTTAATTGAAAAATATCTAAATTACATCAATGCCTTTATATTTTCTGCAGCACTACAAAAATGCTTAAAAGTTTAAAATACTTATAAAATTGCCCTCTCCTCCGGTATCTCCTACTTCCTCTCAGCCACCTACCCATTTCAGTCATTCATGTATCTAGGGCACACAGTTTTTAGCAGAGGAACCAACCAGTGGAAGGTTTTAGGGTGAGAGTGTGTACGCCCTATTCAAGGACCAGGAAAGAGTCAGATATATGCGTTACTCTTTGCCCTCTTTCAAATGTTTGCTTAATTTGAGAACTTCCCTGCCATCTTATTTAAAACTTCATACCTTTGAGTACTTCTCTTATAGCTGTATTTTCCTCATACCACTTACTACCTTTTCTATACTGAATAACTTACTTATATTCTTCTTCCTCCACTAAAATTTATCTCCATGAGAAAAGAGATTTTTTAAAACGTATTTTTAAAATTACTGTATCCTCCACTGGAGCACTTTCAGGCTTATAATAGGCCCTTAATCATTTGTTAAACTTGCATTGAGTCCAGGCCCCAAACCCACATGAGAGCTAATTACTGTTCTGGAATTATTAGGGAACATTCCTTCCTGCCTCTGCTTTTTTTCTATCATTACTCAGAGCCATGGATAAGACAGTCTTTACTGCTGTCTCTCCCACTGGGGCATTATTTGTATTGAACCAGTTCACCTTTCCTTGGCTGTATTTCCTTTCTGTTCCTGGCTTTATGCTGTTTGTCTCCTCAGGCTCCCCCTCCTACCCAGAGACCCCGCCCAGACCCCATCTCTACCACACCCTGTCTCCTCATCATGAACATGCAGAGTTCCCATCTTCCCAGGACACTAGTGTCTCTCCCAGGACACTAGTGTCTACCAAGGTGATTGGAGTTGCAGCCTCCAAACTTAATTCCCTGGTCTGAGCTTCAAGTTTACTCCAGACCTCAGAGGACTTCTTAGCCATTTTTGAAGGCTTATTCATTCATTTAAATAGTTTTACATGTTTTCTCTGTTGTTTTGCAAACTCTCTGAGCCTACCAGCAAGTCAGGATTCATTTTTCGCGATTTGTTTTCTCTGTTGTTTTGCAAATTCTCTGAGCCTACCAGCAAGTCAGGATTCATTCTTCACGACCTGCGGAATATACCTGAAGCGGCAGGCCTTTCCTCTATAGTTGCTCATTCCTTCTCTTTGCTGTTGTCATTGCTGTGACCTTCAGAGCCACTGGGGCCTTTGTGTGGTTGTTCTGGGAAACCATTAAAGTGAATTCAAGACAATAATTCATCAGATCACAGGGACTATCTGGTTTATTGTTGATGTCTCTTGAATAGAAAATTTCTGCCCAATTCTGTATCTATCGTCCAAGGGTGGTTTTTATGGCCTATAGTGGAAACCAAGACACTGAACAAAAATGAAAAACTGTATTGACAGAAAGCATCTAACTGACAATCTCATGTCTATTTCATTATCAAAGCTCAAGTTCCTGTGATGCAGGCAATCTTGGACAAGTAGCTCAGGAAGACTCAGTGATAAACATGGAAAATTGGAAGGAATCTTACAACGTGTAGGTCAATGTTCTTAAAACGGCAGTCTAAACAGAGACTGATCTCTCAGGGGTCAGATTATTTAGGGATTCTGGTTTCCTATCACCTCTGTAACAAATCACCACAAATATAGTAGTTTAAACTAACACAAACATATTGTCTCAGCTTCTGCAGGTTAGAAGTCCAGAGTCTCTGCTTACTATTCTCACAGCTGAAAGCAAGGTGTGAATACAGCCATGCTCCTTTCTGGAGGCTTGAGAGGGAAAGCCATTCCTCGCTCTTCAGGCTGTTGGTACCCATTCCCTGGCAGCCTGTTCTCACCTTCTGAAGGCCACTCACATGCCTTGCCCTTAGGCCCTCTTCCTCTCTCTTCAAAAACCAGCAATGGTCAGTTAAGTCCCTCACAGTCCTCACCTATCCTCTGCTCTCTTCGTCTTTGAATGGTGAATGTGATTAGATTGGGTCTACCAGGATAATCCAGGATAACTTCCCCATCTCACATCAGCAAAGCTTCCTTTGCTTGCTGAGGTAACATACTCACAAGTTCCAAAGACTAGGATGTGGACATCCTTAAAAGACCATTTTCTGCCTATTACAGTGAGCAAAAATCCAGATTATAGAAACCAGTAGAAACTATATTAATAATTAAGAGGTAAGTCAGGACCGCTAATGCCCAGAGATACTTTCCAAAGCCCAGAAGTACAGCAGGGTATTAGCACAGAACCATGAGTCAGACTCGGGTATTAGGCCCAAGAAGGTGGGATCTGGCATTAATAGAATTTCCGTAGCCTGATGGCCTCTGGCAGTCTCTCAGCACCATTAAAATTTATCCAGGCTGGTAGCTTTCCTTCTCTGTAATGGCAGAGTACTCTTCATGGAATAAGCAGCCCTGAAGCATCACTCTCATCTCCTCCTAAAGCTATTTCCTGGGCTTTCCTTTAAGAATGGCAGTGGTTGGCATTTTCAATCAATTTTGGGACTTTCAGGCTATTTAAATTATAGGCCACCAGCAGACTATCTTTTTTGGGTGTCTTCTTCCATCTGTTCTTATAGATTGCCTAGCTGTGGTCTGAGTTCATATCTCATTGGTAAGCTTTTGTTGGAAGTAAAAGGAAGAATCAAAACATGCTAACATTTTGATTTTCTACCAATTCTCTAATTGTATGTCTTGGTATGCAGAAATACAGATTTACCAAATACTTTGCCACTGGATTTTAATGGTAACCAACTCCCCAGACTACAAATGTCCTCCTGATAGCCTTCCTCCCTGCGAGGCCAGTTTCACACTGTAGGTTGCCTTATTTGCAGCACTCGAATTTCTAGATACCAAAAATCTCATAGGAATAAACTTTTCTAAAAAGAACAGAAAAAAATGTGGTCTAACACATGGATATTTACGTGTCTCATACAAGAGGTCTAGGAGTAAAGAGATACTTCACGTCTTTCCACACACTGCTGTCCATTGTACATAGATTTAATCTTTGTGACTAGTGCTTCATGTTCCGTCACGGCTGCCGCCCCTCCAGGATTCACAGTCACATTCCAGACAATAAAAAGAAGGCCAGAACCATGAGGGGTGGAGGACGGAAGAAGCAGAGTCCCAGCCAAATTTGCTTTTTAAAAACTCCTGAAACCACTCTCAGAGATTTCTGCTTAACATCTTATTTGCCATAAATGAGACATCATTTGAAAAAGAATCTAAGAAGTAAACATTTTTATCTATTCGGAGTTCAATTTATTTTTGGGGAAAATAAATGAGAGAATAAATATTGCTCAGGCAAATAAATAGCAGTTTCTGATGATCATACTGTTATTATAAAGAATAAAGATATATTATGTACATGTATATATGTGTGTATATATACATATATAATATGCTCACCAAAAAATATCTATTATAACTTCTATATGTACATTTACATGTGCATGAAAATGTTTTGAGAAGCTGCTGCTGCTGCTGCTACTAAGTCGCTTCAGTCATGTCTGACTCTGTGCGACCCCATAGACGGGAGCCCACCAGGCTCCCCAGTCCCTGGGATTCTCCAGGCAAGAACACTGGAGTGGGTTGCCATTTCCTTCTCCATTTTGAGACGGTTACACATTAAATTAGAATACAGCTAAAAATACAGGGAAAACTATATTATAGCTAATAAACAGGAATTGCCTCAAATAATAATAACAAACATTTACAGAGTATCTGCTATTCTTAAAGACACTATTGTATTTAACAAACATTAACTCATTTCATCTTCACAATCACTTAACTTACAGATGAGGACACTGGTGCACAGAGCATTAAATAACTTGTTCAAGGTCACAGATCTAATGTTAGAGGTGGAATTTGAACCCAGGAAGTCTGGCACAAAGTCTAGGCACTTAACCTCAAAAATATAATTTTATAGCTTGAAAAAACGAATCACCCCAGTAACAGCAGCAGCAATCGCAACAGCAACAATGGCAAAGCAGAAAGAGCACACGCAAACTCTAAGCAGAACATGGACTTCAGTGAAGACTGCCATCAACCTCCTCAACCACGCCCCACACAAGCAACCTCTGGGGGCTTTTTCATCCCTCAAAAAGATGAGGGTTCTCCCCACGCATACAGCCAGCCCAGGAAAGCTACCCAGGATTCCAAACATCAGCTCTAGTCTCAATTTCCTCCGTAAGCCATGCCCCTATTTCTCCTTCTCTCCCATCTGAACATAGCTGTCCAACCACCTCAAGTCACACATTTTTCTTGACAAGTTGATAACTATAAAATAATGAGATCAGTATTTGCCCTAGGTGGTGGAAAAGGTCAAGAGTAGAGAAGAAGGAAGCCTATTATTCCCGTGTCTGGAAATAACTAACATTTATATGGTTTTAAAGACCCTATGAAACTTCCATATACTGTTGCTCATTTAATGTGAGTTTCGTCCCTAGTTTACAGATGAAGAAACTGAGGCTCTGTAAGGTTAACTATTTTTTTTATCCACCAAGTTTTCTCTGTGAAGAGTGGCAAAGCTGATCTTAAGTCTGATTATCCTTTCCCCAAACTGCTGCAAAATCCTTTTACATAAACTTCCTTGGCCAAGAATTTCCACATATGTTCCTCAGAAATTTGTGGCTAGAATAGTGAAAATTCATCATCACTGTTGGAAAAATAAAACTTGAGGGTGAAAGAAAGAGGCTGGAATTGAGACTCAGTTACATGTCACCATTTTCATGCATGGTAGCAATATTCTGGTTAAAACAAACTAAATGGTTTTTTTGTTTTGTTTTAGGGGTGTTTTTGTTGTGGTTTTTTTGTTTGTTTTTTTCCTGTTGGTCATTTTTAAAGTCTTTATTGAATTTGCTACAATATTGCTTCTATTATTTTATGTTTTGGTCTTTCATCACGAAACATGCAGGATCCCAACTCGCTCAGCAGAGATTGAACCTGTACTCCCTGTGCTGGAAGGCAAAATGTCCTAACCACTGGACCGCCACTTAAGTTTCAGGATTATCTAAATGTTCTTTTAGCTTTCATTTCCCTTTAATTTTGGCACAATCTTTTAGTTTATGCTAGCTCCTAGAAAATAGTCATTTTGGAAGTTTTCTTTTTCCTTCTTTCCTAAATATTCAGCTCCTCTGTGGCTTTATCCAGGAATAAAAGATTATTACAGCTGATTGCTGACTTGGTAATCTATGTTGGTTGTATTCATGTGTTACAAATAGTTTTACATAAAAACGCAGTATATGTAAAAACACTGGATAATTAAAAGATAAAAGTTTTAAAGTTCAAGAAGGACCTTATAACAACAAAGCTTGTGCTCACAGTGTATCATGAAGAGTTTGCTGGTTTGAAAAATGCAGATGTAGAATGTGTTTCGAGACTAGATGGGAAAATGATGCAAGTCTTTGTTCCCACAATAAACTTGAGTCGAAAGAGCAAACAAGATAGCTCACAAGATCACGCCATTCTGAAGTCTCTAAGAAGGTTGTTATAGCTGAACAGAAAAGTTTCTGAAGTTAAATATCTTGACTAACACTATTTCCACCACTGTGACCTCCTAACTTGTTTTGAACAAGATACTGTGTAGGATTAGAACATGTAATTTTTAATTAATAAATCTAGTACATTTAAAGTGCAGCAACTGAGAAATTGGTAAAGTCAATTAAATTGATGAAGTAATTGAGTTCCAGAATTGAGAACTAACAAGAACCTGAGAATATATTTTTAGAATATTTCTTGGCCAAAAATCAGAAAAGACTTCCTTCTCTAAGCTAGTTCCCCAAAACTGACAGATTATTTGAACCCCCATTATTCCCCTTTGCTCTTTGACTCCAAATGCCCCAGCTTTTAAAAGGAGCAGTCAAAAGGAGGCTCACAAAGGTCACAGGTCAGTTTATAAACACAATCTGCTCACTGCATATCTCCTCACCTCCTGACCTGCCCTCCTCTTTTATATCCAATATAGTTCACAATACTGACATCTCACTATAACTTTTCCTTCAAATCTGGGGTGCTGAAAGACAAGCTTTTTATACCTTCCAATAAGAGTACTACAAATTATCAAGCACTCCTAAATTCTCAAAATTTTCTTCAAGATATGAAAGCTCCTTCCATAATTGTCTCCTTCAATAACTGATATAGATTGTTTCTCTAGTACTGAATGGCCCAAGCTTTGTAAAACCATGTGCTCTTAGATGGTATTTGTCAAATCCTTCTTTCCTGATGAAGGAAGAATAGTTTCCAGGCAAATAACCCAGAAGCATATTCACCTTCAAGTCAGGATTGTACAAAAACCAAATTAGTACACCTTTCAAATAATGATGGAGTTACCTTCACAGCATCATTCCAGCCTCTGCCTGGACTCCTGAAATTACTGAGCAACAGAGAGAGGAGTGCTCAATACTTCTTGTGTCTCTTCACATTCTTGGGGCAGTCTCTCTTTACGTGGAATCATTAGCTCTGCTATTATATTTCCTCAGTTGTCTTGGCTCTTTCTGGAGTCAGCCAAGAGAAGATCCTGCAACTCTATGGGCCATAGCCCACTAGGCTCCTTTGTCCATGGGATTCTCCAGGCAAAGAACACTGGAGTGGGTTGCCATGCCCTCCTCCAGGGAATCTTCCCCACCGAAGGATCAAACCCATATCTCTGTAAGTTTCCTGCATTGGAGGCAGATTCTTTACCACTATTGCCACCTGCGAAGCCCTAAAGATGTCTTACTTATCAGTTACTAGAATCATATTGGTTTTAAGGGAAATAAAGTTATTTCTGCAACTACAGAGACTATGATGAAAATTAAGTTTGTAATGACTTCAAGTCTGAAGTAAATTCATTGATAGACGCACATACTTGCTGCCCCACTATCTATCACTATTTTCATTCCATCTGTGACCTAGTTTGTGGCTTGCAAAATTTTACGTCACTGTGGGAAACTCATCCTTGAAGATATTTAGCTTGCTCACATTATATCTTCTATAAAACCCTGGCTACATGTGAGGCTTCCCACTTATTTCAACATTTCCTGAGCACTGTGATTTTTTAACAAACATTTCCATTTGGCAGTTCAAAACTTTTGCAATAACAAGATATGCATAGTATTGAAGATGAGGCATAAGAAATCTTGGCTGAAATTTATTTAACCTACCACTGCCTCACTCCTCATGGATTCTGATTGTGAACTTAAAGACAAATCTTAATCACATATAATTGTTTTCCATATTATGGAGATTTGCATATCACCTACTGAGAATGAGGGACAATTATTTTTAATAGATACAAAATGGGAAAGTGTTCCATTTACAGATTTAAAAACCTTCCCTTGATTTAAAAGCAAATGTGTCGAGAAATTCCATACTATGATTTTCTACATTTTTACCTCTAGCTGAAGATCAGGTTTATAACCTACTATAATAGCAATGGGGTATTTTAAAACAAGACATGTCAAGTATTTTTTAACTGACTTGTTAGAAATATTCATTCTTAAGCCCCACTCTTGCTCACAGTTTCACAACATTCCATCCTGGAGGAGAATATCTACACATCACTTCCCAAGAACACAGGTGAAGACACCTAAGCTTTCTTCCTTGCTAACAACAATTCTGCAGTGATGGATGTTTGTAACAAAGGAACAAGAAATCCTAACACAATGTCTCAGGTGTATTAATACACATTTTCATTTAACAGAAAAGAGACACCACAGGCTGGGTGTTCCACAGCTGAGACCCTAACTCAGGAGGATGAGCATCAGATTCAGAGAATGATGGCAAAGCGTACGAAAATCATCAAGGAGCTGATCCAGACGGAAAAGGACTATCTCAATGACCTAGAGCTGTGTGTTCGAGAAGTGGTTCAGCCCTTGAGAAATAAACAGGTAAATGCAACTTTGAGGGTCCCTCGAGCCCCATCCTAAATAGGGTCACCAGAACCGGGAAATCACAGAACCCAAATGTATCCAAGGATCCTTATCCTCTGCCGCTGCGATGGCAGGAGCAATGGGCCCTGCCCCTGAAGCCTGGGTTCAAGACACCAGAAGTCATCACCAGACTCAGAGTTCCGTCAGCACAGGGACACCCAGCATCAGGGAAACTGTATTCTAAGATATGGGGAAATGGAAATTCACAGTTTTTGCCACTTTGAAATTTCGATGTGTTCTTTCTTGAATTCCCATGGAACTGCCAACGAACTCTTGAGTGGTAGAATTTTTAAGCAGTTAAAGAACAAAGCACTTAATCTGATCTAAAGATGGTCAAGTTTTCAGAAGAGATAACTCTGTGGGGTTTTCTCAATTGAATTATGCCTATTAGCTAAGTAAAATGAAGCATAGAAATGAACCTGAATGTAAGGTAACAATTTTCTCTTAGGTAGAACTGGCTTAAGACAAAACTAGAGGGGTTTATAAGTTAATGTTTCTCCTCCTCTTTATTCAAGCACTTTTCAGGGAATTAGAATAAAGGTACAAGAATTTTTTTTTACATATATGTAAAATCGCTAGGGTGGTAAGTGGTCCTCACATGCAATTCAAACAATATTCAAAAACATAAACCAGAATGTAAAAATGATCAGGAATTCCATGACTCAATGATAATCACTATTTACATGGTTGGAAACATCCTTTCAGATATCAGTTTGGACACTTGCATATCAAAACACACACGTAACAGAACCACGCGTGCTATTTGGTAATATACTTGGTACACTCAGCAGTCTGTTGCTCTATTCTCATGACCACTGACACTTCTCAATGTTTTTCTACCATTACTGATGCTGAAACACACCTTTTTTGGGTATTGTCACCTTATCTGCTTGGAATAAATTCTTAGGAGTGGAATTGCTAGGTCAAAAGATATGCAAATTAGGATTTTGATAAAAATTGTCAACTTAAAACCAAAAGTTGACAGTGTTCTAATTTTCATTGCCACATACGTTGCTTGAGCTGGCATGCTGCTGCGTCATCTTTACAGCTGAGCATTACTGGTTTATAAACAACAGTGAAGAGCAGGTACCTTTGGTTTCTTCTGACAAGTATATATTCATCAGCTGCTTCTTTTAAATCCTTATCCATACCCATATCTTTTGCCCTTTTGAAAAGAATTATGGCTTGTCTTTTTCTTATTATTTTATAAAACCTCCTTTTATCTATATGTGGCAGCTGATTTTCTCAGTTTGTCTTTTGCCTTCTAACATTGACTAAGGTTAAAAAGTCAAAACCTTCTTTAAGGCTTATTCATTTGTTTTTGCCATATTTAAGTGGCCGGATATATCCAGCTTTGTGGATTCTGGGCTTGGCATCTTAACATGTACCCCATGATTATAAAAACATGGTAAGTCAGTTGTTCTAACATCAGTTATTAAATCTCTTCCCCAGTAGTTTATATTTCTTAGCAAAAGACTCTTCTCAGAAATAATAGATAAAGTATCTGGTCTAAAAATCAGGGAAAACCAGTATAGATCAAGGTGACCTTTGATGTAAAAGTTTTTTTATATATAATTTAAGCTAATGTATAAAGCAAAGAGGCCAAATAGGCAAAACGTTTTCCTTTCATCAGGAGTCATCTTTCATTTTCCTCCTTCATGACTTTTTATTAGGTACCTGCTATTTGTCAGGTCCTGTTCCAAACACTTCATTGGTATTCTGATTTAATCCTCTTGCAGTTCTCATGTTAGAAAACAATGTTTAACCAGAATGTAAAAATGATCAGGAATTCCATGACTCAATGATAATCACTATTTACATGGTTGGAAACATCCTTTCAGATATCAGTTTGGACACTTGCATATCAAAACACACACGTAACAGAACCACGCGTGCTATTTGGTAATATACTTGGTACACTCAGCAGTCTGTTGCGTCTATTCTCATGACCACTGACACTTCTCAATGTTTTTCTACCATTACTGATGCTGAAACACACCTTTTTTGGGTATTGTCACCTTATCTGCTTGGAATAAATTCTTAGGAGTGGAATTGCTAGGTCAAAAGATATGCAAATTAGGATTTTGATAAAAATTGTCAACTTAAAACCAAAAGTTGACAGTGTTCTAATTTTCATTGCCACATACGTTGCTTGAGCTGGCATGCTGCTGCGTCATCTTTACAGCTGAGCATTACTGGTTTATAAACAACAGTGAAGAGCAGGTACCTTTGGTTTCTTCTGACAAGTATATATTCATCAGCTGCTTCTTTTAAATCCTTATCCATACCCATATCTTTTGCCCTTTTGAAAAGAATTATGGCTTGTCTTTTTCTTATTATTTTATAAAACCTCCTTTTATCTATATGTGGCAGCTGATTTTCTCAGTTTGTCTTTTGCCTTCTAACATTGACTAAGGTTAAAAAGTCAAAACCTTCTTTAAGGCTTATTCATTTGTTTTTGCCATATTTAAGTGGCCGGATATATCCAGCTTTGTGGATTCTGGGCTTGGCATCTTAACATGTACCCCATGATTATAAAAACATGGTAAGTCAGTTGTTCTAACATCAGTTATTAAATCTCTTCCCCAGTAGTTTATATTTCTTAGCAAAAGACTCTTCTCAGAAATAATAGATAAAGTATCTGGTCTAAAAATCAGGGAAAACCAGTATAGATCAAGGTGACCTTTGATGTAAAAGTTTTTTTATATATAATTTAAGCTAATGTATAAAGCAAAGAGGCCAAATAGGCAAAACGTTTTCCTTTCATCAGGAGTCATCTTTCATTTTCCTCCTTCATGACTTTTTATTAGGTACCTGCTATTTGTCAGGTCCTGTTCCAAACACTTCATTGGTATTCTGATTTAATCCTCTTGCAGTTCTCATGTTAGAAAACAATGTTATGAATCTGGAAATTTCTTAATAATTCTGTAAGAGTAAGAATAGCATTTACAGCCATGATGAAAAGCTGCTTTCGATTCATGGCTAAATATATTAAAGTATTTTTGGTGTGCTTTTTACTTAATTTAAGCTGGCTGCATTGATACAACCTCTGTTCTGGCAGATAGTCCTGGTTGTTAATACAGTGTTCTTTACATATTTATTCAAATATTGATTTTTAAATGCACATGGCCTCAGACTCTATCAAATACCTACCCTCCCTTACGGTCCAGTCGTTACTCCTATTCTTCAGAAAATTTTATACCTAACACACTGCTGCATAATTTCTCCCTCTCTGTACCCAGTTTTGCCATCCATTTTCAGTAATTTCAACATTCAGGCACAGCCTCTCACTCGGTTCTTTGACTTGCTCATTATACTCAATGAGCCTTCTTCAACCCCATCGCAGCCGCTCTCTCCAGCGGCACATCCTACAACCATCACTACCAGTAACTTCACGCCCTCTGAATCAGGCTTCCAAGCTTACCCTTCTCTAACCCCCGTGTCCTCTGTTTCAGCTCCCTCTCGCTGGCCCTGTCTCCAGCAGTTTCTAGAGCAGTCTCTCCAGCAGCGCTGCGGGGGCTTCGCAGCTACTGAGCTCCCCTCTGCCTGTTCAGGTGCTCATCAGCCCCACACCTGGTTTACTTTCCGTGGCCCCTTCACTGTAAAATCACTCCTTGCAGATGAATTCAATTCCCTTTTCTTGCTCTCTTTCATTTACTTGCCTGAAAAAAAAAAGGCTGCCTTTAATGAAGTTCAATTGTCTGTGTACTTTCTACCTTTACCGCATGCAGCTGAACCAATCTCTTTTAAAATTCATAACCATTTTCTTCAAGTGGGGCCCCGTAATGTCTCTGACAGGACTCTTTCATATCTTCTTCTTGCTCCTCACACCCCACTTTTTTCTTCTCTCAGTTAGTATCCTCTTCCATCATTTCATGGAGAAAATAGTCACAATAAGAAGGTGCACACACTCTTCGACAAGTCTAAACCTACCTGCATCTCCACTCATATAACCGGGCTGGTGGATCCTGCTTCTCATTAAGGAGAACCTCTCTACTACACAGGACTTTATCCTCTCAAGCTTACTCTTGAATTTTGGTCCTGCCAGTGTCCTCTTTCTGTCCTGTGTAATTGGTTTTACTCTGCCTGCTGGATGGATTTTTCTCACCTCATCAGCTATCTTAAAAACTACAACCAAAAACTCTCTCTTGATCCTAAAAGAATTGTCTATATTCTTTGTCTTTACTTCTTTCTCTTTTTTAAGTTGACTCTGAAGTATTTAATATGTATAAAAGCATGTGTGACTGAAACATGTTTTAAAATAAATACAGTTTACTAAAGCTCTCTCCCTTGATGAGTTAATGATCAATACAAAAAAAAAAAAAAGACTGCATGTACAAGAAAATGCCTTCCTTTGAATTAATAATCTTTTTTGAGTCAAATGGAATAAGACATTGATTTAGAATGTCTTCACTGTTAAACCATCAGCTACATTGGTGAATTAAACTGGTGCCACCAGCATACATGCCATTGCTGAGCTGTACACCTGGGTCTGCTCTTTAATTTTTGCTTGCATTTTCACTTCTGTTGTCATATTTTTTGCTTCCTATGTAACTCTTAGGAGCAATGCTAAGGCTTGGTGCTTCACACCACGTAAAATAAGAAGTTTCTGCTATGTAACATGTTTATTTACTTAGCTTGTTTAACTTTGACTCTTAATACTTTGAGTTACCATTCTCATAATTCTAGCTAGTATTTCCTTTGTCATTCTATTTGGATTGTTTATAGCTTGTTGATTTTTCACATCCGGCCCTTCCCAGTGTTCAGTTATCTTTCAGTGCTCTCTGCCTTCCTCTTTGTGGAATTAGCTTCCGTCCAGTAGTCTATGTCCCTTCCATTAATGTTATAATATCAATCAGTTGGAGGTTTCTCAGAATTCTCATGTCAGATCCACCTTTTCCCCACTTCATTATGCTTTTAAGCTTTGGTTAAGTAAAAGATATGTTCAGGGATTCAGAGGATTCTGAATCTAAATCATTCTAAATCTATATGCATGCAGAGGTAGTTCACTTACACCACCAATTCATTAACTTTACCGCCTTTTCCTTGGACATTCACTCCTATCTGTCCTGTTTCAATACCATGGACTTTGCACATAGGCCACCTGTCATTAGTGAGTGTCAAAATTTAGAGTTAATACATAGTTTCCATGTTACTCTGGAAATGATCAGCAAACCATGCTTAGCTAAATCAGAGGCAACATAAATAAATATTTCACAGGTACAGGTTAGGTTGGAAGGGACTTTGGGACATTATCTGATGGATGTTTTTTCTCTTGCTGAGAAGACTCTTCACCACATTGAACTCCCTCCATGTCTTCTATATGCAGCTGATTCATGTCTTTCCAGCCCCAGCAGAAGCAAGTCTGTTTATAAGAATGAAAATTGAGAGAAGGAGGTTGAAAACTGAGAAAAGCCCTGTGCTTACCTGAGTGAACTTGCTTGAATGAATCGGTACAGATGACTGTCTGGAATAACCCCAAGGTGGAAAACAGTTTTATGTGTAAGGAAAGGACCAAGAAGTGATTGAAAAGAATAGTCAGATAAATTTAAATACATGTTTTTCCTTTTTTTTTTAAATTTGTGAAATTCACATAATACAAAAATTCCAAAGATCTCAAGGACACAATAACATCTTACAGCTATTCAGTCTCATTTTCTAGGGGCAAACATCATTAACAGCTTCTTTTTTACCCTTCCAAGGATATTCTATTTATATGTATATATTCGAATACACATTTAGTCTGTTTTCATTTATGTAACAAGAAAGTTATGTGTATTTATTTTGGATTTGTTCATATCTGCTCTAGTTGTGTGAAGTTATACTTGACTTTTCATATTTGATGAAAAAAGGACAAATCATTTTGTGGTGATAAGAGCTCAGTTGCAATTTCCTATTAGGATTTATGGCAGCAATTTTGAAAATAATTTTCATTTGAAAAAATATATAGAAGAAAATAAACATGTTTAGCTTTACCACTTAGAAATAAGCACTATAAATACTTTGGCTTATTGTCTAGGCATACATGAACATACCCAAGTATTTCATGATACTGTAATCATACCATATATATATGTATAGTGTGCTGCTGCTTAGTCACTTCAGTCGTGTCCAACTCTGTGGGACCCCATAGATGGCAGCCCACCAGGCTCCCCTGTCCCTGGGATTCTCCAGGCAAGAACACTGCAGTGGGTTGCCATTTCCTTCTCCAATGCATGAAAGTGAAAGATGAAAGTGAAGTCGTTCAGTCATGTCTGACTCAGTGACCCCATGGACTGCAGCCTACCAAGCTCCTCCGTCCATAGGATTTTCCAGGCAAGAGTCCTGGAGTGGGTGCCATTGCCTTCTTCTATATATATATACATATATATACACCCTTATGGAAACTTTTCCCCCTGAAGAGTTTATTTACATGTTTTATTTTAAACCACAAAGAACAAGTACTAATCTAAATGGAGGAGTATTTTATTTTCTTTATTAAAGGGGCATACATTTGAGAACAATATCAAGCTCTCTCTGGATGGAGAGCCCTCAGGTGGAAAGTGGTGCTACCAGTATTCTCATGCAAGTCTAGATGCTGCGATGGCCACTGTGCCGTGTGCCATATGTGGCCTATGACACACTGTACTAACATCCTACCAAAGCCCTCCCCTTCAGGGTCCACAGTGGGCAAGGGAAGGCCTGGAATAGGAGCGCACAAAAGACAAGAAATTAAGACAAATCCTTAACTTGCCCTTTTATTTTCAAAGTGCAAGAGAGGAAAGGTACCATGGAGCCCAGGGAATTCAGCTTCCTGCTCCTGTCCTTCACCTGAGTGAAGCTGCTATAGCTTCAGCTATGGCGTCAATCCTGACAGAGAAGCTTATGCATAAGGAGAGAACATAGAGTAGATCAAATCCTTTCTGAAAGGAGCCAGAGAGGAGAAGAATGTAAATGCATGATGGCAATAAAAATACTTTTCAAATATGGCAATGCCATGGAAATCTGTATGTGGGCCTCCCAGGTGGCGCTAGTGGTAAAGAACCTGCATGCCAGTGCAGGAGGTCTAAGAGACGTGCATTCTATCCCTGGGTCAGGAAGATCCCCCAGAGGTGGGCATGGCAACCCACTCCAGTATTCTTGCCTGGAGAATCCCATGGACAGAGGAGAGCAGCAGGCTCCATAGGGTCACAAAGAGTCAGACGTGACTGAGTGACTAAGCATGCACACAGCAAGAAAGATGGTCATGGCTCAGCTGCTGTCCTGTGATTTTAAGTTGTAGTTATTACATTTTAGTTTGATGAATGATTTTTATATTCCTTTGGAGTTTGCTGTATTTTTTTAAAGTATCTATTTATTTTGGCCATGCTACATAGCATGTGGGATGCTAGTTCCTCAACTAGGGATCAAACTGATCTTTGGAGTGGAACCATGGAGTCTTAACCACTGGACCTCCAAGGAAGTCCCAAGTGGCCATATATGTAAGGACTCCCTCCTCACCAGAATGAGCCCATTGCTGTCCTACATGAATGCTTCGGCACGTGTTCTGGGAATTTCTCAAGTTTGCCCTCTCGTCTGAGGTTTCTGGTTTGACATAACTGGTGTCTGCCTTGACCTCTCAAAGCTGGGTTCTACCTCAATATGAAGCCCTTGGATGGTTCCTTAGATGAAAGGTGCTCCCAGGAGTTATACAGAGCACAGAGGCTGTGTAGCAAACCCGCTGGACAGCCTGCCTGTCTCTCAATTTTAGTTTTGCTCCTTGGATGCACTTTCTGAGATTACCCTTCCAAAACCACCACCATACTCTTCACGCAGTCATGTCTGACCTTTGTGACCCCATGGACTGCAGCCTGCCAGGCTGCTCTATGGAATTCTCCAGGTAAGAATACTGGAGTGGGCAGCTATTTTCTTCTCCAGGTATCGAACCCAGGTCTCGCACATTGCAGGCAGATTCTTTACCAGCTGAGCCACAAAGGAAGCCCACTGAAGTGTTGGATTATATTAACTGATTTTTGAATATTGAACTGTGACTGTATACCTGGGATAAATCCCACTCAATTATAATGTATAATCTTTTTTATACATTTTAAAATTTGATTTGCTAATATTTTGTTGGTGATTTTTGCTTCCCTTTCACGAGAGATACTAGACCATAGTTTTCTTTTCTTGTTTGATTTTGGCATTAGGATAGTTCTGATCTCATAGAAACTCCCAGCTACTCTTCGTTTATCTGTTAACCTCCAAAATTTTCAGATTGTATTCTAGGCCTCAAACATATTCCATCTTAGTTCACTAACCATAACTTTCTTAAAAATCAACCTCATCTTCTCCATGAGATTGCCCTGAACTAAGTAGAATCAAGATATTGATTTTTCATAGACATGTCTTATTTATGCAAGCAATCACCATAGTCCACTCATATGTTCTATCAGTTCAGTTCAGTTCATTTCAGTTGCTCAGTTGTGTCCGACTCTTTGCAACCCAATGGACTGCGGCACACCAGGCCTCCCTGTCCATCACCAACTCCCGGAGTTTACTCAAACTCAAGTCCATTGAGTCAGTGAGGCCATCCAAACATCTCGTCGTCTGTCATCCGCTTCTCCTCCTGCCCCCAATCCCTCCTAGCATCCAGGTCTTTTCCAATGAATCAATTCTTCACATCAGGTGGCCAAACTATTGGAGCTTCAGCTTCAGCATTAGTCCTTCTAATGAATATTTAGGACTGATTTCCTTTAGGATGGACTGGTTGGATCTCCTTGCAATCCAAGGGACTCTCAAGAGTCTTCTCCAACACCACAGTTCAAAAGCATCAGTTCTTAAGCATTCAGCTTTCTTTATGGTCCAACTCTTACATCCATACATGACTACTGGAAAAAACATGCTTTGACTAGATAGACCTTTGTTGGCAAAGTAATGTCTCTGGTTTTTAACATGCTGTCTAGGTTGGTCATACCTTTCTTCCAAAGACTTTTAATTTCATGGCTGCAATCACCATCTACAGTGATTGTGAAGCCCAGAAAAATAAAGTCTGACACTGTTTCCACTGTTTACCCATCTATTTCCCATGAAGTGATGGGACTGGATGCCATGATCTTAGTTTTCTGAATGTTGAGCTTTTTTACTCTCCTCTTTCACTTTTATCAAGAGGATTTTAGTTCCTCTTCACTTTCTGCCATAAGGGTGGTATCATCTGCATATCTGCATATTGATGTTTCTCCTGGCAACCTTGATTCCAGCTTGTGTTTCACCTAGTCCAACATTTCTCATGATGTACTCTACATGTAAGTTAAATAAGCAGGGTGACAATATACAGCCTTGATGTACACCTTTCCCTATTTGGAACCAGTCTGTTGTTCTACGTCCAGCTCTAACTGTTGTTTCTTGACCTGCATACAGATTTCTCAGGAGCAGGTCAAGTGGTATGTTATTCTCATCTCTTTAAGAATTTTCCACAGTTTGTTGTGATCCACACAGTCAAAGCCTTTGGTATAGTCAGTAAAGCAGAAGTAGGTGTTTTTTCTGGAACTGTCTTGCTTTTTGTGATGATCTGATGGATGTATTCTATAATATATCAAAATTCAATGCACATGTAGTCTTGCAAGATATTATAATCAGAGGAATTTGTAAAGGGCATCCCTCTATTTTTTTTAACAGCTGCATGTGAATTTATAATTATTTCAAAATAAAAAGTTAAATTTAAAATTATAATGCCCTTATTTTTTCTTTTTTCCTTTTCTCTTTTAAAACTACATTATCCTTTTAAAATATACATGTAAAATTTTATATGCAAGAATAAAAACCTTTTCTATGACTCCACCTTATTTACTTTGCCAAATTTTCCAATTAATTCTCTTTTTATTGTGATTTCAGGGAGGAAAAGACTACATTTTTAGAATAAGGATATACATTAAGTTGTTTCTAAGAAAATTTGTACTATTTAATAATCTCCCATATATGTTGGCTGTTTCTAGTGCTATGCTTAGAATACTAGAAATCCTTCTATATTTTAGACCAAAGGGAGGGAAAAACCAACTAAAGTCCCTCTCTCCACTTTTACCTCCTTCTCAATCTAGTCCTTTCCCCTGTAGAGTCCATCACCACCTATGATCAAACTTCTCAATAACAAGACTTCACAGAGTAAGTGCAGAGATAAAAGATGGACTGATAATGTAAACACAGAAGCAGCCCAGAAAGTCAGAAAACACAGCACTTTATTTTAATTGCTATATTAAATAAAAATCTGAGTAAATCAAAGCAATTCCTACTAACTATAATTGAGATGCTGGGAGCAATGACTCAGAAATGCATTTGAATTTCTGATTCTCCTTTGTACTGGCTTTTCTGAGCTAATGTGCTGACTTTAAAATACTATACTTTTGTTGGAAATCTGCTCGAGGCATTGATACATATATTCTTAAATCCTCTGAAAATACTGATTTTCGTACTTCACTGGTGGTCCAGTATTTAAGAATCCGCCTGCCAATGAAGGGGACATGGGTTTAATCATGGTCCAGGAAGATTCAAATGCTGAGGGCAACTAAGCCCGTGTGCCACAGCTACCTACCTAGTCCAAGCTCTAGAGTCCATGAACTGCAGCTGCTGAGCCTCAATGCCCAGAGCCTGTGACTGCAGCAAGAGAAGCCAGGGCAGTGAAAAGCCCGTGCACCACAACTAGAGAGTGACCCTCACTCACGGCACCAGAGCAATCGTGCACAGCAGTGAAGGCCCAGCACAGCTCAAAATACATACATATATTCACTCAAAATTTTTCAAACCTTAAAAGAACACTGATTTTCATGGTCACTAAGATCACATCACAATGAAGAATCTCATGATCTATATGGCCAGGTTAGAATTCCCTGTTATTTTAGGATCAAAGACTTCATTTTTACACTCATTGTGGAATCTCAACATTTATTACCTTATCTGGCCTTTGTTCCTCCATTATAAGGTCAAATAATTGATGTCACATTAGAAAAGGGGGGAAGAAAGTCAGTGAAGGTTTCCTCACTTTTTAAAAAGTTTGTCAATCAGATTGGAAAAGCTATAGTCGTGGAACATTATATTTAAAAATAAAAATCACGTAAGTAAGCAGTGCTGCCAAACACAAGGTCACTGTGTTAACATATAATACGTAACTGACATTGAGTCATCACTGTTCAGATTTTCCCTGGGAGGAACCTCTCTGTTCCCTCATCTTGGAAGACAGTTTGCTGTCAGATTGGATTCAGATTTACTTGGGTATGGAAGTGATACATCAATATTCCAGTATGTGAAACTTCTTTTTATAGGTAAGAAAAGCTCTTATCTTTGCTTGTTCAGAAGTCCTCAGCTCAAAAATAAGGGGTTTTAAAAAAATCTGTGAATTATAGTTTTATGATGGAAACTCTCCCCCAGTTCGTGACATTTATAATCACCTCATAAGCTTCATTTTAAGGCAACTACAGTTTTCTCTAAGTTTTATAATCTATTGTCCAGATCGAAACCTGATAGGCCAAGCGAGGCGATAAATGAATGCATTTTCCATTTCAGTGCAGGATCTGGAAAGCTCAAAATTGAAAAAAAGGAGAGATGTGATAGGCAAAATCTGTTTTAATATCTAGGAAAGTCATCCCTTCAGCCTGAGTAACAAGATCCTGCTCATCATCTCACTGCTCAGAACTAAGATGCATACACCACTATTTTAATTTGCTTTTATCTGTAAAAATAAGCAACAAAACTTCAGTGGCTGTGATTATTATAATGATGCTAAAACTCTAACAGGATACCAGAGATGTGGAGCACCTTTCCACAAAGGTGAACTAAGCGTAGATGAGCATTGCTGTGCCCAGGGCCAGGAATCCTGGATTCCAAAGGAAAATGCTAAGTCAGAAAGGAAGCATATATTGGGGAAACATGTATTTATTAATAACACTTATTTAGGGGACTTCAGATTCAGACAAGATCACTGATTACACAAGTCAATAATTTGAGGCTATTTGGAGTACACAAAGACATGTGAGACTCATCGTGCATCATCGAAAGACTAGTTAGAAGTGTCAAGAATCCCTAGTTAGAGGTGAAAGATTCACAGCTATGAAAAGATAACTTGGAATGCAAAGCAACAATTGATAAGTACGGACAATAAATCCAGTTGGAGTTCACAGAAGGGACAGATCACTTCCAGATAGATTAAGCAGGCAATCTTTCATGGAGAATGGAACATTTTAGTTGAATATGCAAATTAAAACATTAAATGTTTGTAAAGTGTCTAGGCCCTTTGTTGAATTCTGCGTGGAAATCATGGAAATTTATGTCACAAGCCTGCCCTAAAAGAGGTTATAATATGGTCAAGAAAATGACTCATAAACGCATAAAAAGCCAAGTAACAAAGATACATTTCAAGGCAGTGCTAGAAATGATCATGCAGAAGGCAGTTTGTTATTAGTTATGCTAATTACTTATGCGGTAAACAGTTGCTTTAGACATCAGCAGAAAAAATGATACCAGCATTTGATAGGAAAGCTATCTCTTTTTGTGTCCCAGGACTCCACATACCCATGTTTTTCTCCCTACTATTCCAAAGACTCGTCCTCAATCTTTTTTGTCTTTTTTGCAGGTTGATCCTTACCTGTAAATGCTGAAGTAGCTCAGGGCTCAGCCTGCGGCCCTCTTCTCTCTTGTCTCCATTCACTCTGTTGAGGATCTGATCTGGTTTCATGCCTTTAAATTCTATCTACATGCTGAGGGTTGACAAACTGTATCTCCAGCCTGGACATTTTCCCTGAAGGCTTGCTTTGCTTATTTTCATCTCCCCATTCAAACCTCTACATGATCATCTACAAGACAATGCAGATTTAATGTTAAATCGGAGTTCCTAATTTTCTCTTTACAATTTGCTCCCCTGACAGTCTTTCTCTCCTTAGTAGAGAGGGGAGTTGTTTGGGCAAAAACTCTGGAGTGATTCTTGACTTTTTCTTTCAAACTGTCTATTGACTCTATCAGCAAATGCTATTAGCTCTGCCTTCAAAACGAAACCCAAATCAGACCACTTCTCACCTCCTCCTTTACTTCCATTCTGCTCCCAGAACCTATCAGTAATCACTAGATTATTATATCTGCCTCCTGATGCAACTCTTCTCCATCCCTGTTTCAACAAAACAGTAATTTTTTAAAAATATTAAGTCAGAGCCCATCCCTCTTCTACTCAAAGCCATCCAAAATGACTCTTCATCTTACTAATAAAATCCAACATTTTTATGTGACCTACATGGTCCTAAAATGAGATAGTCCTTCATTCTCTCTGACCTCACCTATTTCCACATTCTTGCCTTCTTGGTGTTCCTTAAACAAGCCAGAGGCACCACTGTTTCAAGCCCTTTGTTCTTGCTGTTTTTTCTTGAACGTTCTTCCCCAAAGTAACTTCAAAACTTACTCCTTCACCTCTTTCAAGCCTTGACTCAATAAAATATTCCCTGGCCACCTCACTCTGTCTTACACTGGGTTCCCTCAGATAACTCCAATAGAAAGATTTTACAGCAAGTTGTTTATTGGGGAGACGACCCCTGGAAGGGTGAGAAAGGAATGAGAAATGAGCCAGGGAAAGGAGGACAAGATAGGGAACATTTGTAAGCAGATTACTTCTGTGGCCACTTGGGGCTCATATCCTACTGGGAGCTCGAGGACATGTATGGAACCTGCCTGAGGGCTGGCCTGTATCCAGGCTATCATGCACCATTTCCTGTTAGACGTGGCTGGACGGATGCTCCTGGTCATTGGTTCTGTTCTTGAAAATTGAACTCTGCAATTGTATTATTAAGGGGGAAAAAAATTGGCCAATGTTGAGTCAGTCCTTTCTAACATCAGTAATTTCTTTCAGATATTAGATCTGAAGGAAATAGATGTTCTGTTGAAAAGATTATAATTTTGTTTCTTTGGTTGGTTGTTTCTGACTGGTTGGTTTTTATACCTCATAAGCTCTGAGTATGCAGGGAGAAGAAAAGATAAACATACAAGTATACACACACACAATGAATATTCAAGTGATCAAAATACAAAAATGTTTACCCCATTAATTGTGCTCAGCAAGAAGCCCTTAATATAATTTGGTGCATAATAATTTTACATTTCTTAAAATAACCTCAGTGATTCAAACAGTTTTCAAATTATTTTCTCTTATGTTTTCACAATATAACTCGATGTTTATTCTATACTTTCAAAAGATTTTCTAAAGGGCCACAAAACTTACTGAAACTTCAACTCAGAAGGGCTATTCCTGGCAGAATTATTTGTCTTCTGAACATTTCATATAAAATCCTGAGCAGGAAAGGAGAGGAAGTCCAAAGAGCACCTCCAACCCCCATCAAGTAACTCTTTCCTGCCTGTCCCTGAGTTAAGGCAGATTCAAGAAACAAAGCAGAAACCCTGGGTCGACTTTCTACCTTTCATCCAAGATATCAAATTGAGTATCTTCCTTTTATGCTATTAGTCAAAATAAGTTTGGGATTAACTTCTCGATCCTCTTTCTTTGTCAGTTCAGTTCAGTTCCGTTGCTCAGTCATGTCCAATTCTTTGCGACCCCATGAATTACAGCATGCCAGGCCTCCCTGTCCATCACCAATTCCCAGAGTTCACTCAAACTCATGTTCGTTGAGTCAGTGATGCCATCCAGCCATCTCATCTTCTGTCATCCCCTTCTCCTCCTGCCCCTAATCCCTCCCAGCATCAGAGTCTTTTCCAATGAGTCAACTCTACGCATGAGGTGGCCCAGGTATTGGAGTTTCAGCTTTAGCAACAGTCCTTCCAGTGAACCCCCAGGACTGATCTTCTTTAGGATGGACTGGTTGGATCTCCTTGCAGTCCAAGGGACTCTCAAGAGTCTTCCCCAACACCACAGTTCAAAAGCATCAATTCTTCCATGCTCAGCTTTCTTCACAGTCCAACTCTCACATCCATACATAACTACTGGAAAAACCATAGCTTTGACTAGATGGACATTTGTTGGCAAAGTAATATTTCTGCTTTTTAATATGCTCTCTAGGTTGGTCATAACTTTCCTTCCAAGAGCAAGCATCTTTTAATTTCATGGCTGCAATCACCATCTGCAGTGATTTTGGAGCCCAGAAAAATAAAGTCTGACACTGTTTCCACTGTTTCCCCATCTATCTCCCATGAAATGATGGGACTGGATGCCGTGATCTTCATTTTCTGAATGTTGAGCTTTAAGCCAACTTTTTTGCTTTCTTCTTTCACTTTCATCAAAAGGCTTTTTAGTTCCTCTTCATTTTCTGCCATAAGAGTGATGTCATCTGCATATTCGAGGTTGTTGATATTTCT